>APFE030192979.1:179060-228602 GCA_000404065.3 Pinus taeda
TACTCAGTACTATCTCCACCTGTTACACACAAACTAGCTCAGATTTGAATCAATCACTGGCTCAAATCTCCTCCGCTGTTTGCCTGCCTCCACTGCGCAATCCTACATGAGTATAGAATGAATGATCCAAATTCATATTTCCCTTGGATATACCACGCAATCCTCATTGGCAATACTCAATCCATGCATGTGCAAATCTCATGCACAACTATAGTCACAATTGACAACTGTCTTGCCCTTTCACTCACCTCTAACACTTGTCTCCACTGAACTGTCCATGCAATGAGTTAATTGATGTATTCTTCAGTTGCTTTATGAGTTAATAATTAGTGAATTAATTAATAATTAATTCACACCGCTCATCATTAGTCTATTTGTCAGTTAGAATAACTACAACTAGTTCAATTAAGTCAAACTGAACACAACTCCACTAACTGCTCATCCAACTCCACAGAACTCAATCACTGAAGTCCTAACTAAATTCCTCCATGCAATAGCTCAAGTAACCCATAAGAAACATGTATTTCCTTCTAGCAACTGCATGTGCCACATTCATAGCTCGAACTGAAGTGCTTCAAGAGAATAAGATAATGTTTACAGTCCAAATATTATTAAGAGCTAATAATATTCGACTGTTCTATTTTTAGCCTGGCAGTCTAAAAATAGACTCCACCCATATGTCTAAAAATAGAGGTCCATCTATTTTTACCAACTTGACCAATCATCCACAAATAGCATCCTGCAACTCATAGACCATGATCCATATGTCTAAAAATAGACATAGTCTAAAAATAGACTTTGCGCCAAATAGCCTGTGGGACCACTTAGTGAAGGCGACTTCTTTTCACTAAGCTCCATCATCTTGTTGCATTTTCAACAAAAGTCTAGTAATTTCTAGTCAATCTGGGCCTTTCATTAGGCAGATGATATGATGGTAGAAGTTATGTTTAATTTAAGGTTTTTTGCCCTAGAAGGCAACCCCTCACTATATATGAGGGAATTGTACTGCGTCTATGGATATTGGTATTCTGAGTGAGGAAGAGAGAGGAGATTGAGAGCGAAGAGGGTGTTACAGCGGATCTGTTGTAGGTTGTATCACTTCAGTTTGTTGGATAATATAATAAGAGAAGGATTGGCTGTTTCTCCGTGGACATAGCCCAATCTGGGTGAACCACATATATCTGTGTCTCTCTTGTTTTATGCGTTTTCTGTGTTTATATTTCTGCAATATTTTATGTGTTCCATTGCTCCGTAATATACAATTTTCTAACAAAAACTACTAAATGTAAGGATCACATTTTAAATGTCTCTAGTCCTAAAATTTTTATTGGGGTTTAAAAAATAGACAACATGTAGATCAGATTGTGAGACAATGTCTTCACCATGGATGTAATATCATGATTGATGGAGTGCTTAAGCCAACACACAAACCTATTTATTGTGAATTTTATAATTGATGTGCTCTAAGGCAAGGGGTTTGAATTATATGTTTTTAGACATCCTCCCACCTATGGATAGTGCATATGACATATTGGGAAGCAAATGCCTTAGTCTCAAAAGATTATCTATGGTCTAAAAGAGAAAGCGTAAAGGAAAATTAGAGTGCCATTCAATAAAGAGTGATATTTTATTAGACTAGTTTAGTATGAAAGAAATGGAGTAATGGCGTATGAGTTCATTTTAGAGATGAATGCTTCCTTAGAATTTCTTAAGATTGACAATGGTCGTAGGAGTGGAACAATCCTTTAGGAACATAACTTTGGTAGTATCTATGCAAACTCCGAACTTTGTTGGAATGTGTCCCTTTGGAAGGTAATAATGTGTAGGTTATGTTAGAAGAAACTCTAATATTATGTAAAATACATGTATCCTACATTCCTAATGGAGTAAAATACCCTTGTATAATCTATTATATAAAAGAGGTGAAATTACATTATCCCACATGTATTATTTGGATGTAATTCCTCCATATCTCTCAATATATAATAGAGGTTAGGGAGTCTCATGAAATATATAGAAATATATGTGATAGTCTTATCATTGTAAAATTGTGAAGCATTTGTGGTGGTGCTCTTTGTAATATTAGAGAATTTTAGAGATAATAAAGATGTTATTACCTTCTTGTGGTGGTGCTCTTTGTAATATTAGAGAATTCTAGAGATAAAAAGATGTTATTACCTTCTTATGGATGCTTCCCCAATTGAGGTTTTACCATGAAATTCTAGTGTGTTATTTATTGATTTATGTAGCTTGGGAGGTACTCAACAACCATGGGTATTGGGTTTGTGTGAGTTGGCACCACAAAAGTACTTTGTGGGCGACATCCTAAGTAGTAGGTTTTGCACCAAAAGTTGTGTGTAATAAGGGGCGACTAAGGTAGCCATGGAAGAGTTGATTAAATGAACGAGAGTATTTTTTTATTTATGTGTGATGGGCTAATTGACATAAGATCATGTTGGATTGGCTTGATAGCGTGCCTCTTGATGGGGTATTTGTCTCCCAAGAGAAACATATAAATTAGAATGGAGGGAGACTCATTTGACATATATCACAAGTGCAATTTCATCATAGAGGAATACATATGAGGTAGTTAATCTAACCACAACTTATCAGAGCTAATCTAAAGGGAAGAGAAGGACATTTCTTGGTGTATCTCTTGTGATTTGATTGGGTCAAGATTAGGCAGGGTGCTAGCTGAATTTAGGAGGCAAGTCTGTGCAAGGTTTATGGTGTTATTCTCTTGAGATCAGGCTGAAGTTTGTCTATGTCTATTGTAGGAGGGCCAAACCCTATTTGGGACTAAACCTATGGTTGTTTCTTCATTGGAGCAATAATAAAGGGTGGTTGCAATATCCTAGAGCAGTGGTGTAGGATTGGAGGGCTTGTAGAAGAGAACCAATGCAATGATTGAAGATGAATAGGCCGTAGATCTAGGGCATATGTGATAGTCACAGAAATCCATAACCAAAGGGTTGAAACTTCATAAATTGGTGTACATGATGAGTTATTTTGAGGAAAAAAGCAAGCATCCAGAGCATGGTATGCATCTTTCCATGTTGATGAATTGCTAGGTGGTGTAGGGTTATTCTTCATTATGTTTGAGCATTTGTTAGAGGAAACTTGTGTACAATAAGGAAGGTTATTAGAAGGCAAATATAAGAGCCCTAAAACAGTGGAAAAATAGGCACATTTGTCACTGTATGTGGGAATATTTTTTTGGAGTCCTAAGGGTTGCATTCTGAAGGAATAAAGGGAAACTAAGAGGGCTAGTTGTTGAGCCCTAGTTCAGTGAAGTTTTGTGGTCAACTTTAGTGAGAAGAGGGAAACCTCTAAACCCATAAGATTTGTCATCCTTGAGCAACAATGTGGCAAGAGTGGGCAATGCATTAGAAGACCCTATGTGCTTGTGTCCTTAAAGGAAGAAGGATCAACTAGTGGGAAAATTGATTGGGCCAAAGTTCAATGACCCAAAGGAGCAATGTTCATTGATAGTGGCAGATTGTGGAGTTCCATATTAGAAGGAAAATTATTACCAAAAGTGTTCAAGGTACATGGACTGAAAGGAGTTGTGGAGTGCGCTACATTAGCAATTAGTAAATTGTATTTTGTTTAGGGTAGATTGATCATCATAGTTATTGTTCATACCAAGCCCTAGTTGTCTTGTATTAGGGGTGACTGTAAGGGCCATGATCCCTAGTACATGAGCCTTAAGATTGTTGTATTAAATATTGTGATACAATAAAGTTAGGTTGAAAATTTGTGTATTGTGTACTAGTTGATTCACTGCTATTATTTTATGTTGTGCAAAGTAGAAGTGTTGTGGCATTTGAGTGTGTTTGTGTTTGAGATTTAGACCTAAACATGATCCTTTAATGCCAGGGAAAATCCACAATATTTCCTTTATCTCTTGTTTTCTCTATTTTACTGATTAAGTGCTATTGTTGTTGTTTTATTTTATTTTTAACCGTAAAGAGTATTTGTATTATATAATTTTGGTCCTGGTTCGCAACAAATACATCAGGAATTACAAAGCTAATTCATGAGAAAATTCCAATTGTTTTCTCCTTTCTTATAGGAATACATGATTTTCTTGAGGAGAATATATCTTATCAACAAAAAAAGGGGGTTTGTAGGTGAATACCTTATAAAACTCCACTAACAAAACACAAATTTTACAACACATAACACTACTAGGGAGCCTGATTTGGACATTAATATTTAATTCACCTATCTTCAATTTACACCCCTCGTTAGCATACTTGTGTGCTTCTTTGTTGAAGTCTCTTAGGACATGGAAATATGCTTTGGATGAGATATCTTCCATAATTTTCCTGATTATTTTCATGATGTTTTCCATAAATTTCTCTCTTGGGAGGGAGCCTTTGATGAGATGATGTAGGATTAGGAGAGAGTCTCCCATAATCATAAGTGTGTCCACCTGATGTTGTTTGGCTAACAAAAGTCCCTAGTAGAGACCATATATCTCTGCTTGATTATTTGTGATATGACCAAGACCCCATGAGTACCTGAACACTTTGTCCTCCTTCGGGCCATAGACTATTGCTCCCTCTCATGCCACCCATTATTAATTAAGTGTTGTTTTTATGAATAGGAGGTTCGATTAGTAAAGTTATGTGGTGTTTTCTATTGTTGTATGATTAATCATATTTTGAACATTCTAATAAAATCATAACACCTATACATTGCACAAATGTATGTTTGAAGAATAATTTCTTCGCTTTGGCTTGCAACTTGTGTTGGCAAAAGAGATCCAAAATAATTCAAACAATCTATAAATGATCTAATCAAGTCTTGATGAAAACTAAAATATCATTTAAGTCATTAAAAACTTCTTAACATGCTATAAAAGGATGTCATTGATGATCCTTGTCAAGACAATAGATGCATTTGTCAAAGAGATTGAAATTGGTCTTGAAAGTTGCTGTCAATGTCAACAAGTTCCATAGAAGCTCAGTGATGGTACAATGGTCGATACTGGTGAAATACTTGGCCCCCTTGGGTTGTTCAAGAAGGTCACCAATTCAAGGCAATGGGTAACCCTTATTAATAGTGACCTTGTTAAGGGCTCTCTAATTTATGCAAAGATATAACTTTTACTATCGATCCTTCTTGGGAACGATTAAGGAAAATGATTCACAAAGAGATGTGTTATGATTGATCTTTCCATCCTCCAAAAGTTGAATTATTTGTCACTTAATCTACATCCTCTCTTTAGGTGAGATATAATATAAAGGGAAGTCAAGCAAGAACAATCTAAGACTAATCTTAATGATATGATGAATGTTCTAAGAGGGGGATAAACCCTAGAGTTCTTTAAACACATCTATGTATGATCAATAATATATTGTATATCAGATGGAGGTAATTTCCATTTCTTGTCCTATTTGTCTTGGTTCTCAATGCACATTCACATGAATTTACTGAAAGTGTCTTGTCTCATGGTCATTCTACCAAAAAGTACAAGTGTGGTGGTAGAAAAAGAAGGCGAGTTTATATATTTTACTTTCATTTTAAAACTCACAAGTGTTGAAGTAAGCATGATATTGTACATGTCTAGCAAATTTCATGGCCTACCCAAACAAAGTTAGGAAAAATGAGAGTGACATCTCTCCACCATGCAATAGGAAGGTCCAATTGAAAAAATGATGCATAACTTTCAATTGGTGGGAATATGATGTCCAAATTCCTTAAATAATCTAAGATGATATGGCTCAGAGTAAGGTATGGTTGGCTTTTGGGGTGAGGTATGATTGGTAGCTTCAAGTTTGCTACTAACTTCAAGAGCACCAAATTATTATAGTTTTCATTCTCCGTGGTGATGGAGGCCACTTTATTCTTGTTTTGGAAGTTTTTTGTGAACAATGATTCCTCACCACTATTATGCAATTTTTTACCATCAAAACTAACTTAGTGTGAACTTGTTATAGATGGGATGGTGACATCTATGTCTAAGCATCTCGCTAGTAATTATTATTTAGTGCGGAGGGCTTGGGCATTCTTAGTGATCCCAACTAGAAGACACTTTTATTCACCATCATAATGGCCATAGTTCTTGTGTGGAAGAACCACTTATACATATTTTATGTCCCAGCTAAAAGTGTTGTGTTGGGAGGCCCTACATTCTATTTGCCTCTTGGAAGTGGTAAGGGATTGAGAAAAGGAAAATGACATCTTTGAATTTGCATGATTTATTTTAGGTACCTTATCTTGTAGTTTGGATTCAAGTTGAAATGTATGCTTTAGGGAAGTAATAAAACAAATATGTAGTTGGTTTTTGGTTGCTAAATGTTGGTGTGGGTTTACCACCATTTACGGGACTAGTCCTCCATATAAAATTCAATGACCATAATTCCCCATCAATGTACATTTTTTCCTCCAACTTGAAGGCCTACTAATTATGGGAGTTGCTTAGTATATATTGGGAGGTTGCAGTTGTTGTTGGGCTTGTCACTAAGTGGTGATGAATCGTTGGAACATACTCATCATAGCATGCAATGTTTCAACTTGCAAGTCATCATAACTTACTCCTAGGAGGGAGGGAGAGAGAGAGAGAGAGAGAAACATCATAGCATGTAATGTTTCAACTTGCAAGTCATCATAACTTACTCCTAGGAGGGAGGGAGAGAGAGAGAGAGAGAGAGAAAAAGAGAGGAGAGAGGAGGGAGAACAGAGAAGATCCAAAGGAGAAAGAGAGAGAGAGAGAGAGAGAGAGAGAGAGAGAGAGAGAGAGGGAGCGAGAGAGAAGAGAGAGAGAGAGAGAGAGAGAGAGAGAGAGAGAGAGAGAGAGAGAGAGAGAGAGAGAGAGAGAGAGTCATCATAACTTACTCCTAGGAGAGAGAGAGAGAGAGAGAGAGAGAGAGAGAGAGAGAGAGAGAGAGAGAGAGAGAGAGAGAGAGAGAGAGTCATCATAACTTACTCCTAGGAGAGAGAGAGAGAGAGAGAGAGAGAGAGAGAGAGATCTTATTGATGTTGTTGTACCTACAAGTTCCAAAGGGGACTAGAATGGTGAAGTACTTGGAGCTCCCTAACAATAAGGATTTAATACTAATTGACATGCTTTATTTTACTATCATCTGTATTAACTATATATAGAGTGCAACATTGCAAGGACATTAAAGTATCCTCAAAGATAGTAAAGTGGGTTAGTGATAAGAATAAGGATAAAGTTACCCAAAAGGAGATACATAAAAATTACAAAAGTGCAATAAACATAATAAAGTGGGTATGTGTTAAGTATAAGGACAATTTAAGTGAAAATAGATAAGGATAAAGTAAAAAATATATAAAGTGTAAACGTATCACATGTTTACATGTGATCACCAAACTAAGTTTCACCAATTTCTTCCTTTTTCATCCCAGAAGCCATATGCTTTTACCATAATAGATAACAACTATACATACTACAATACAATATTTGTTATTTTGATTAGATAACTATATTCCCAACCTTAATCAAGAGAAGTCAACCATGTCGGTGGAATTTTGGTAGTGATATAGCCCTCGATGAGATTCATTTTTTCAAAAAGGTAGCCATTATGCTCTCATAAGGGGGTCACTGATTAATGGCATTGTAGTGGTCATTAGATCAAGTTGGGTGATACATGTTGATGCTTAAACTGGTTAGTTCAACCAACCAACTTTTGAATACTCATGTGAGGCTAGATGGGAGGATAGAGTGGAAAGGAATAAGGTATTTATAGCCCCTTCTTGCTTGAAATCATTGAAATTCCTCATGAAGAGTATTATACCAAAATTTCATGTGAAGGGTTTATGTCTATAGTTGTATTAATTAAGGACACTTCAGTTTTATTCTATATCATTTATATCTTTTCATGTTCTTATTAAAAGAACAATTGCAATGATGCAAGGAATCAAAATGCTGAAAATGAATAAGCAAATAGAAACATGATCACATATACACCTTGCATTTTTATGCATATGTTGTTTTGTATCTCACTTTAATATTTTAAATGAAAGGAAATGAAGTACATAAATACTAATCAAACATAAACAAGGCACGACAAAAGTCCCACTTATCCTTCTACCCATATATAAAATAATGATGTCATCTGCTAGAGATATTATATGAAATGGTGTTGTAACCCATGCACACAAGTGGAGAAAGCCCACTCCGTTGTCCTTCAAAATTAAAAACTCATAGGGGTTGGATCCAATAGAAAAAATCAATGAGTTTCTCACAATTGGGAAAGACTCAGTTCCCATGAGGGATTGACCTGAAGCTCTGGGGTCACCTTGAGGTAGTGGCCGAACATGTGGTTCACCCATAAATATTATATTAAATGATCTCATGACCTATGCAAACTTAGGTGGATCAAATCCCACCCCTATGTCCTTCAAATTTTAAGAAGCGGGTTTTCAAGGAAATGTTATGAAAAACAAATACTTCTAGGATGTTCCTGTAGAATATTGGATCAATCCTTAGCACAAATGGGTTAAGGTAGCTTCAAATGTTTGGAAATGTTTGACAAAATCTTTCCCAAATGTAGGAAAGTGGGTGGCTTGCAAGGTTGGGAGGGGTGAGAGACTCAAGATAGGTGATGATATGTAGGTTGACTACAAAAGAGATTAAAATCTCTCATAAATCCTAAAACAAGCCCTCCATAACTTAGGTTACTCCAAGCTAAGGGATGCTTCAATTCAAGTAACAATGGGAATTGATTATAGACATAGAAATTTACGAATGACCGTAATCTTTAGGGGACTTTGGTGGATGAATGGAGATGATACATTGGGTTTCCTTTAGACAATGTTATCTTTCTATAAAATTGCAATGATGAACTTGTTTGGACTTAGAAAAAAACACCAAGCTTATTCTCAACTAAAATAGGATACAAATCTTTATCTATAACAAATCATAATGAGGAGCAGACCAAGTGGTGGTCTATTGAAAATTAAAAAAATTCTTACTTAGCTTTGTCAAATAAAATTTTGAGTTAGGACAATCAAAAAACAAATTGATATGGCCTTGATAGATTCATCCTTTCTAAACTAGAGGTAGAATCCGTGGACCATGTGTTTGTAGCTTGCTCCTTCACAAAGTTTATCTAGCAAGATGTCCTCATATTGGTAAATTTCCCTGGAAAATGGGTGAAGGATGCTTTATTGCAATGTTATGAGGCATGGGAGCCAATCCTTTGGTGAAAAATTTCAAATCATTATCATGCTATGTGAATTGGGGGTTATGGTTGGAACAAAACGATATCATTTCAAGGATAGGTGTTGAATGCTTATTCTTTTGACCAAAAAATTCAAACTTTGTTTAAAAAAGGTTGGAAGCTGAAGATTAAGACACCATATAGAATTGTTAAGTAATTAATGACTAATCTGAATAATTATTGGGAATATTTGATAATTCATGTTAAATTACATCAACAATAGATGGAGCTAAATTAATCCTTCATTTAAACAATTTTTTTTTTTTTTTTAAAGTTAAAATATGGTGCAGGTAGAGGCACTAAAAACAAAGTTGAAGTTTTTCCTTTATGGATCCTCTTAAAACTTTCTGCAAATAAATGCATCATTGATTTACAGGTCTTTAACAACTTGAAATTTTGTTAGACTAGTGCAAAAATCATTGTATCATTACAAACTTGGCATTAACTCATATGCTTGATAGGATTTTGGAAGTAAATCTAGATTCTAGTCAATTACTTTTGAACATGTTAATAGAGAACATAATGTCAAGGCTAATGCACTATCGAAGGAAGATGTAACCTTCATTAAGGGATCCATTCTTATACAATAACATAAGGGCAGTGATATGTTGCCTGAGGAGCTGCTCATGATTATGTAATGTGGTGTTTATCAATTTTGATTTGGTTGAAATGTACTACTTCTTTTTTGTGGATGGCGTTAGGATCTATTTCCAATGGAGGTCTCTTTTTGTTCTTGATAATTATGGAATCACATGATTGTAATGTTTAGGGACTATAGGAAGACTACTTTAGTTAAGTGGAGGCCTCTTTTAAAGCTCGAAGACTCATGTATATTTTGATTTCTTCTTATGAAATAACAAATACAAGATTTTTCCATGGAAAAAAAATTAATGTCATCGAAGATTACAATTAATAAAATTTAGGATTTTGTTGTATCAAATATCAAGGAGATTTTGATGTGTCAATCCTAGTCACTCTATCTCCATGATTTTGAGTCCATTCCAAAAATAAGTGTAAGATCCAAGTGAGAATAAAAACCAATTAAGTGTAGGTCCTAATCCCAAGGATGTTACCATATTCACCATACAAATGCAGAATTTGCATGTGTTGACGAATTAAATAGTGTATATACACTTTTAAATTGGTAAGCGAAACATAAAATAGTATACACCATTCACATGAAGAGATTATATCATCCACATAAACAATATTCAATTCTTGTAGTTTGAAACTCAAATGGGATTGAGATTAGATTTAAACATTATATAACAAAATTTTGGTATACCTCACTATTATCCCCTTTCTTTGTTCTTCTATTTTTTCCTCTCTTTGAAACAATTGGAAAATTAATTATCAATTAGAAACTAGCTAATATAATTAACAAATTGTTAATAATTTCCTTCTAAATTTTGAATACTTAAAGAAAGCCAAAGAATAAATGTAGAAAAGAGGGATAAGGACTCTTAGTTAGAATTAAGATTCACTTCTAGCCCACCACATTAATAAAACATTTAACTGAAATATCAACTAGAAACTTTTATTTTCTCATAAGTTTTCAGACCATGATCTCTTATAAACTTTTGGGATTTCTCCATATATATCTATTTAATAACCTCATAATTTGATCACAACTGAATGCTACAATTTGTTACTCCATTATGAATGTTATAATAACATAGTACCCCACACCAAGTGAAAGTGAAGAATGACTTTATTCTATAATCTCAAAACATGACTTGTACTATTTCAATTCAAAAACAACAACCAAACCAATGTTTACTGATGCTTCCAAATTGTTTGTATGTCATAACCATCATACCCTTAAAGCAGGGAAGGGAAAACTGAAGATATCTGTAAATTTATTGAATATAAAATTGATTTAAAATTAGTGTTTTAGGGCAGTTTAATGCTTTCTACCTATAAAAAATTACATAAAAATTTATAACTTGGTGCTAAATTAATACTAAATAATAGGAAAATGGAATCCTATAATGTTGCTTTGGCAGGAACTAATAAATTGAGATGCCTACACATTTACAATTTCACTCCTGCATAAATAATGATGGGAAATAACGCATGATAAGTATAGTTATTTATATCTTCTTCCTATATTTTTATATGCAAAGACTTGATTTAATTATTGTGGGAAGTAACTTATGGTAAATATGTTATTTACCTAAGTATAAACTATTTTTAAAAATGTTAACTTTTTATGGTTTTCTTGCAAAGGTGTAGAATTTCCATGATAAAGTGAGAGAGTAAATCTCTATGATTAAGATTATTGTTCATGTTTTTTAAAAATGTATATATGTTGAACTTATATATTAATTACTTTTATAATTAAGTGGATAGTTCAAAATAAAGTTATAACTTAGATAAATTTTTTGAAATTTTATTTTTAATAATGTATGATGTATCATGAATTGAGTGCTTGTGATGTTTATTACAATTTTTTTCTTTTTATTTGAAAGCTTGTATTTTTTTTGAATATTTACAAAAAAAAAATCATAGTGAATGTATATAGATTTTTTAGCAAATTAAAAAAAATGAGACACTACAATTTCTTGGGATTAGTAGTTATAAATCAAATGTCGAGATTTATTCAAAAGTAGTTATGCATTCTCTGCATTTTTAATTAAATTGATTAATAAAAAAATGTTATATAAACATGCATCATATGGATATGACTTATGATTTTTTCGACTTGTGGTATTAGTAAGCCATCGTATTGTAACAATATATACTTCCATATTAAGAATCTCTATGGTAAAGTGGAGGTGAATCTTGACATTTAAGAATATTGTTACATGTTTTTTTAAATGTATGTATCTGCTTAATCAATATATTAATTATTTTTAAAATTAATAACAATTTAAAATAAAGTTACAGTTTAGGTATTTTGTATGACTTTTTTGAACCTCGATAATCTGAAATGTAGCATGAAGTACACATTTTTTATGGCTATGCTTGCTATATGTTTTGAAATGTCGTGATTACTAATATAAAATATAGATATATATATATATAGATTATATATATATATATATGAATTGACTAGCGTTGAAATGGCGAAGAGTCTGATCTCAGTCTGTGGTATAGGCCTATGGGCCTGGAGCATCTTGATAGTCCCAGACGTTGGAGGTTCTTTGCATTGGGAGGTTATATTCATAATAAACATTATTTTGGATCTATTTTTTTCTGCAACGTATCGGCTATTGGGCATTGTTGATCTCAGGTCGGGTGGCCCACTATGGTGGGTCCGGCCCTTGAGACCCCTTTCATGCAAGATATTGCGGTGTTTAATGCCCTTGTTGTCAATCAGACAAAGTTCCAAAAGGCTGGTCCCTCCCACTTCATTAAAAAGGTATATGATATATTGAAAGTCGAGATATTTGTGCCTCAAGCCCACATTCGAGCTCTCCAACTTGCAATTAGGACTTGATTATGGCCCTCCCCCCACATTGTAAGGAGCTTGATTGAGAAGAATTGGAAGCCTCTCATTAAGGACGAAGTTATCCCCTCTTTCTGTGGTAAGGGTTTTTATACTTTTTATTTTGAAAACAAAGTGGATTGGGATTTGATATTCAGAAGCAGACTGTACTTCATGGGAGCCCAAAGTATCTACCTTGATTGTTGGAACCTTAATTTTACTTCGGACTATGATATCCCCACTACTATCCTAGTTTGGGTTAATCTCCCTTACTTACCACTCCACTATTGGAACGATGCCACTTTCAAACTAGCTGGTAATTCATTGGGCAAGTATGTTGACTGTGAAGAGCTCATAGATGGACTTTTTGCATGCGACAGAATATGTGTAAAAGTGGATCTGGATAAAGGCTTACCAATGACAATCAACCTATGCATGGATAATTGGATCCATGTGTAGGAAGTAGATTACGATCAACTGCCCTTTAAATACAAGGTATGCCATGAATACAGACACTTTTCCAAAGGTTTCCCTAAAGCGTAAACATGCCAAGAGCAGTTAAGAGAATAAAATGATCAATGGCAGTAAGAAAAGAGGCGAAGAGGCACAACTAGGAAATAATCCCCTTCCATTCCTACTCCAAAGAAAGCTCCACCAAAAGGTGGTTAGGGCCCTAAGACTTTAGGCCCCTCTTCGAGTGGATCCAACCTTGGGGGGAGCTTAGGCGGAGGGGGAAATCAATATGCAATTCTCTCTAGAAGAAGAAGAGCCCTCTCAGCCAAAAATCCAAGACCGAACTCTTCAACAAGATCATAATTCTTCTCAAATCCCCCAAAAAAACTCCTTCGATAGAGAACTTAAATAGCAACACTAAAGAACATTTTGAGGATGATGAAGAAGATTTTATCTCGTTAAAGGAGACTACTAGACAAAAAATCAATGCAAGTTCGAATGATGAAAATTCGAAAAGGGTGAAGGCAAAGGAAACGAATCAACGTATTTGCAGACTAGGTCACAAGTCAAACATGGAAATATGCACTGAGTAGATAAAAAATGATAAAGAAATTGGATTCTAGCACACCATCACCTATCAGTTAGCATATCATGTGAGAAAAGGAGGAAAGAAAGGAGATATGATAGGCCCCTCTAAGGGGGAAACCAACCCTAAAAGAAAATAATGAATATAACCTCATGGAATTGCAGGGGCCTTGGTTCATGGAAACAAATTGAAGAAGCAAAGGCATTGATCCTTAAATAAAATCCCTCTATGGCCCTTTTCTATGAGAGAAAGATAGATGTGATTAATCTCTCATCCAAGCAGAATCAGATTTGGAGTAGAAGCAACATTATTTTAGTCAGTTCTCGGCGTGCCTTTGGGGGTCTCTATAAATTTTGGGACTTGAGTCAACTCCAGCTTCTGAATTTCATGAAAACAACCCACTAGATGGAAACCACTTTCAAAATTCTGGTATTACACCAGGTATGCATTATAATTAATTTATATATGCCAATCGACTTTAGAGAAAAGCAAGATTGCTGGAAATCTCTTATGGATTTAAAGGATAATGAATTTGGCTTGAATTTCATTATCAATGTGAATTTCAATACAATCATGAACCATAAAGAAAAGAAAGGTGGATCTCTAATTAGGGATCCCTTTCATGAGAATATAAAAGACCTTATTCATTCATTTGATCTTCTTGACATTAAGCCTCCTCGTTTCTGGTATACTTGGAACAATAAGCAAGCTGGCCTTGGCCATATAGCTACACATCTAGACCGTTTTCCTGCCTATGATAATCTCCTCTACCTGAATCTCTCCCTCCACTCCTTTATTCTCCCTTGGAACAGTTCAGACCATCACCTTATCCAGCTAAAGATCACTCCCCCCTTTAACTATGGCCTCATTCCCTTTTTCTTCTCCCCCCTCTGGTCCCTCTCCCCTGGCTTTAATTATCTAGTAGCTTCATCCTGGCCGAAATGGGTAGAAGGAAGCCTCATTTTAATCTGGGAAAGAAAAATCAAGAGAGTTAAGAGCAACACTAAAAAATGGCTGAAGAATGGGAAGACTAAGCACAACACTCTATTTTGGAGTTGAAACAATGAGTGGCCTCTTTCAAGAAGAGATGGAAAATGAGATGGTTATGGGGAAGCTACCACAACAAGAAACATAGAGGTTTAAGTCTTACTGCTCTCTACTAAAAAAATAAGAGGAATATTGGAGACTTAATTACCGCAGCATGTGGCTCCAGTAAGGTGACTAGAGCACCAATTTTTTTCATAAATAGGCCAAGAGTTGAGAGGAAAGAACAATATCTAAAAAATCTAAATTCAGGGACTGAGGATAGAAGATTTCCAATCAGTCAAGGAGGTTTCCACTGCTCACTTTAGAAATTTGTACCAAGACAATGGCCTTGGGGACCCAAGTGATGAAGACTACACGATGGAACGTGTTCTAGAATTGCTAACTGAAGATATGAATTCCAAACTCACAACCCTGCCCTCAGTTGAAGAAATTAAAAATGTGGTATTCTCCCTCCACCCAGAGAAGGCCGCTAGACCTGATGGGTTTAGTGCCAATTTTTATCAAAGATTTTGGGTGGTATCAACAAAGATTTATTTAGGATGATTAGTTACTCATTAAAGTGCCTCTGTACAAGGGGGCATCAACTCCTCCTTTCTAGCCCTCATCCCCAAAGAAATGATCCCCTCCTCCTTTTCTTGGTTCCGTCCTATTTCCCTTTGTAATGTGTCCTACACGATCATAATAAATGTTTTGGCTACTCATTTAAAGAGAATCCTCCCCCACATAATCTCGAAGAATCAAGGGGGATTTGTCCCAGGTAGGCAAATATTCGACAATGTCATCTTGATTTAGGAAGTGATTGACTCTAGGTGGAGGAGAGGGGATCAAGGTATGATCATAAAACTAGACATGGCTATGCATTTGGTCGAGTAAAAGATAGCTTTTTCTTTAAGGTGATGAAAAATATGGGTTTCGATGCAAAGTTCATCAAATGGGTCGCTTTATGTATAGGCTCTCCCTGGATTTCTCCCTTAGTTAATGGACAATTGGCTAATTTTTTCAAGGCATCTTGAGGGTTGAGGCAAGGCTTCCCCCTCTCCCATTTTCTATATATAGTTGTGGTAGATACTCTAAATAAGAAACTTGAATTTGAAAGAACGTCGACCAAAATTTTGAGAATTAGATTTGTTGCTCAATTGAAGAGTGTCAACCATGGACAATTTGTTGATGATACCATTCTGCTATGGGGAACTTCTCTAGTGATCATGAAGAGCTTCAAGTCGGTTTTGTTAAAAAATATTTCTCAATCTGGGGGGTTGACGAATTGATCCGTCAAATGTCGCAGATATTCCACAAGACTGTTCGTCACAACAAATATGATAATATTATATTAAAAATTTGAGATTATACACTATTACAATTTTATTAAACTTTAAGATTTGTAGTTTTAGTTGTAATTAGTGAATGCATGCAAATGGAAATTATGCAGAAAATTAGAGAATGAAAAAATATTCTCACACACACATAAAACTCAATATATGCTCTATGGGAAACCCTTTCGGGAGAAAACCTGGTTGGAAGGTGAAACCACTTCATTCTCTTTCTCTATCTAGAAATATGACTGCAAGTACAAAAAAGTAATAACTGTGGCCCATGCGTTGCTATAGTGCACAAATAAAAGATATAATTCCTTTCTCTCCTAGCTATCTTTGTTCATCTATGGAACAAAATTCTCTCAAAAGAATGGAATGCCTCTTCCTCCTAGTGGCCCGACTATAACACAACTCGATAGCCTACTAGTGGTTAATTTTGACTACATCAACTTTTAACTAAGTCGATAGGTATTCTCACCCACCTTTTCCAGTATCTCAAAGGGACCATACCTTAGAGCCTTTATTTTCTTAGCAGGTCTCTGTAGCCTCTCCTTGTTCAATTGTAACCATACTCTATCTCCCACCTTGAATGAATTCTCTGTTCTGTGTTGATCATGCCTGGCCTTATACTTATCCTATGAATTTTGTAGTGTTTCTTGTACTTGTAGATGGAGCTTCCTGATCTTCTCTATAAATTTTTCATCTGTCAAAGCATCTCCTGTAAGATCTTCCATCACTCCTCCTTACTTCCCATATGCAATATCCAAAGGTGATGGCGACAAATATCCAAAAAAAGTTTCAAATGGGGACTTTCCTGTAGAAGTGTGGACTAATTTGTTGTAAGAGTGTTGTATATATACCATATTTTCATCCCAGGTCTTCAGATGCTTCTAGTTGTATCCCCTTAGAAGTTGCACTAAAGTCCCGTTGACTACTTTTGTCTACCCACTTGTCTGTGGATGTAATGTTGGAGATCTCTTCAACTTCATGTCCATCTTCTCTCACAATGTAGTCCAGAATGCACTGAGAAATCTTGTATTCCTATCTAAAATGATGTTCCTTGGAATCCCAAAGTGCACCCAAACTTGTCCAAAGAATCAAGTTTGTTGCTTCTTGTCCGCTGATGGTCATTTTATAGGGCATAAGAACACACATCTTGCTGAACCTGTCAAATACCACGAACATGTAGTCATGTCCCTTTTTGGTTGTTGGTAAACCTCCCACAAATTCTATGGAAATGCTTTCCCAAGGATGAGTAGGTACATGTGAGGGATGATATAGACCCCGTTTCCTATTTCTAGGCTTGCTGGTACAACAAAAAACGCATTCTCTTATGAACCCTGCTACTTGCTCTTGCATCTTGGGCCAATACACATACCTCTGCAAGTTAGCCATGGTCTTCCCTAAACCAAAGTGTTGTGCAACCTTGGAGGTGTGAGCCTCTCTAATTAGCTACAACCTCTCACCTTTAGGAACACATATCATATCCAACCTGTAAATCAACCCATCTTGGAGATGGTAGTCAACGGTGTTGTCACCATCGTGTACATGACTATGACTCTACAACTGCTTATACACCTCTTTGAAGTCCTCATCCTTTGAATATGCCTCTTTGTATGCATCATGGGTGAATGGATCCATGTGCATAAGAGTCGCAAAAGCTGTAATCTTTGATGTGTGTGGCCTTGAAAGCATGTCAACCAACTTGTTTGTGTTTCCCTTCTTATACTTGGTCACCAAATGAAACTGCTGCAAAAACCCCATCCACTTGTAATGCTTATTTTATAGCCTATTATGGGTCTGCAAGTACTATAATGATTGGTGATCTGTGTGGATTACTGTTTCCTTTCCCATCATATAATGATTCCACTTCTTCACAGCTTGCACCATGACATAGAGCTCCTTGTCGTAGGTAGGGTAGTTAAGGACTGCCCCATGAAATACTTTAGAATGGTAGCATACAAGCATTCCTCCTTGCATCAAGACAAATCCCATAACATACCCACTCACATCTCTCTCCACTTAAAATGGTCACTGCAATTTTGGTAATGCCAAAACTGGTGCTTGGTAGATCTTCTTCTTTAGCTCTTCAAAAGCCCTTTGCTGACCTTTTCCCCACTGGAAACTCTTGCCACTTGCTGTTATGGCATGGAGTGGTGCTACTACCGTTGAAAATGAGGCTATGAACTTCCTCAGGTACTGTGCTACCCCAATGAAACTCCTGACTTTAGAAACATTAGTAGGCACCAAACATTTCATGATGACCTCCATCTTGGAAGGATCTATCTTCAATTCTCCTCCACTGTTCACATACCCCAGATACACCAAATTTTGCTGTGTAAAACTGCACTTCTTGATATTTGCTAGCAGCTAGTGCTTCTTCAATGTTTCCAACACCTGCGTCAAATGTGACATATTCTCCTCCCAAGTAGCACTATATACCAGTATAACATCCAAATATACAATAAAAAATGAATCTATAAAAAGGTGTAGTACATCATTCATTAATCTCAAATAAGGTAGTTGGTGCATTAAATAGGCCAAATGGCATAACTAACCACTCATATAAACCTTGCATGGTTTTGAAGGCGGTCTTCCATGTATCTTCTTCTTTGACTCGAACCTAGTGATATCCATACTTCAAGTCCAACTTGGTGAAGTACTTTGCTTGTTGCAACTAATCTAGCAGATCATGTATCTTGGGCAGGGGGTATTTATTCTTGAGCATGATTTTGTTCAATGCCTTGTAATCTATACACATTCCCCAAGTCCCATCCTTCTTTGGCACAATGATGATGGGTCACCCACATGGTGATGTACTCGATCGAATGACACCTTATTCCAGTAGCTAATGCAATTGTTTCTTCACCTCACTTGCTTCTATAACAAATTGCCTGTACAACCCAATATTTGGCAATGGGGAGTTTGACAATAGCTAGATGTCATGCTCCATTTCTCTCTTAGGTGGTAACCATTTAGGCTCTTGGAACATATCCTTGTATCCCTGTAACAACTCCAAATTTTTTTGTTTTGTTTCTTAGTATACCCCTCTAGGGATGCCTTGCCTCTTAACAACTCCTCTTCATACTAAATTTATCTTAAAAACAATAAAACATACTTCTTGCTGGATCTAATTGATTTCTTGGCTTGGTTAGCACTTACCAGTGAAATTTTTGACCTGCCTTTGTGCGCGTTGATGATGAATGATTTTCCATCCTTGATGAGCCAGTACTGGTTAGCTCTCCTCATGAATATTGAATCACACATGTACATGTATGGACTCCCAAGAACGACTCCACATACATCAAGGGGAACCATATATAGACCTACTTCACTAATAAAATCAACATTGATGACAAATCTAATTTTACACTATTTAGTTACCTTCAACTCTGCATCCTTATTCACCCATCCCATTGGATATGATTTTGGATTATCACAAACTTCCAGCCCCAATTTCTTGACTAACTCTACTGTAATGAGACTCACCTGCAATCAGGATTCAAATAGAGCATCAATCTTTGTCTGCTTGACTTGTATATTTATATGGAAGATTTTGGTCATTTCTTTCTCTTCCTACTATTGAAGACTACTGAGATTCACCTGCTTCTGCACTGACATACATATGATCTTCTCATCCATGTCCGATATTCTTTCAACTTGGTTGCTCGAATCTGTGGCCATGAGATTTTTCTTCTTGTTCTTCGGGTTTAGATGTGGATGTAACTTCCAACACTTCTCCTCTGTATGGCCATAAATGTTGTTGTGGTTCCTAGGATATTTACACTGGTGCATTGTGGCCACTGTATTTTTATCTTTTCCCCCTTTTTTCTTCTTCTTCCCCTCCTTATAAGCATCTTGTTGCTTCTTCTTCTCCGATCCACTTGATTCTCTCTCTTTAGGCCTATTTTTTCCTAGTATTACACCTATACACAAACATCATCCACCAATTTGTGCTTGAACAACATCACTTGCTCGCACAAATGGTGGTGCAGACCCCCAAAATAATTGAGGAGTACATGTGGGTTCTTTGGGTAGATACCCAACATTGTAGCCATCTTTCTGAATTCCGTGGTGTACTCCTGCATGCTTTGGCTTGACTTTTGCCTGAATAATTCCACCAGATCCATTGGTCCTCCACGTACCCAATGGTATTAAATTGTGACTTAATCAAGGTTTTGAAATATTCCCACTTAGGCGCTCGAGGTTCTCCCTTCAACCTCAACGTTTCCGTGTGGCTCTCCCACCAAGTCATTGCATGATCCTCTAATTTCAGCCATGTGAATGAGATATTTTTCCCTTCTTCGATATGATGGAAACATAAATAAACTTCCATGCAACCAATGGTTCATATTCAGAGCATCAATCTCACCATGATATGTCTTGATATCGACTTTTTCTTGCATTTTAAACTGGGATTGGTTCACGACACTCGAACTGGGTTGATATTTTCCGAGATCTTTCTTCAACTGGTTCTTCGTGTCATCCCGATCTTCCGATCCCCCTTCTAATTTGTCCTCTGCATTCGAACCCCCATCTTATCCAAATATTCCCAACTTATTGTTTAGGGCCAACATGAGGAGGTTTACATTGTGGTTTATATCTGTGACTTGTTGTTTGAGCCGGAAAAACCTCACCTCTATAGGATCACAAGGTTCATTTATAAATTCGTCAGCTCTGATTAGGGTTTTACGATTTTTGACCCCACTGAGCTAGATCCCTTGCAAATATCCACAAATACCCAAAGAAACCTGCTTTGATACCAAATTATTCATAAACTATCGTGGATATTTCACAAGACAATTCGTCACAACAGATATGATAATATTATATTAGAAATTTGAGAGTCTACACTATTACAATTTTATTAAACTTTAAGATTTGTAGTTTTAACTATAATTAGTGCATGCATGCAAATGGAAATTATTCCTAAAACTAGAGAACAAAAAATAAGCTCACACAAGCATATAAGACTCAAGATATGCTCTCTAGGAAACCCTTTTAGGAGAAAACCGAGCTGGAAGGCGAGGTTGCTTCACTCTCTTTCTCTATCCAGAAATATGGTTGCAGGTAACAGAAGTAATGCTTATGGACCGTGGGATGCTACAATGCACAAATCCTCTCTTTGTGCTCTACCTCCTATCTCTCCTGGCTATATTTTCTTAGCTATGTAACAAAATTCTCTCAAAAGAATGGAATGCCTCTTCCTCCCAATGGCATGATTATAACACAAATCCATAGCCTACTAGTGGTTGATTTTGACAACATCAAATCTTAAATAGAGTTACAGTATAGACTTTGTAGAGTCTTTTACATCATATTCACATGTCTAGTCCCTTTTCCATGAATAATGGGGGTTGATGTGGCATACTCGTGAATTATAGGTGTGACAACAAGAAGGTCAACTTCTCAATGGCATAACTTTTGCATACAGACTCTGATTGATGCGCTTCTTGCGCTGTTGGAAATATATATATGTGTAGAATAACATGAAATGATGTGGGACTAAGAAAACAAATATTTACCCCCCAAAATGTCATTTTATGCCTCAAAATGCTCTCAGAAGGTTTTAGACCCCGTTTTGCCAAACTGGGTCCCACTGGTAAAAACAATCCCCTAAGCTGATTCCTCCACTTTTTCCACTTTGAATGCATTGAGATATATGAAAAACAATATAATGATCTAATATGGATCAGAATGCAACAAAAAGACATATATTCACCTAGAATGTTTCTGCACAAAATCAAAAGAAAATTGAAGATGCTCTTGGATGTAAAATAGTTGGAGACTGGCACAAGTTCAGATATTTGGGAGCAATGATCTATTTTAGAAGAATGTACCCCAAATCATGGCAACGCATACTAGATAAAATAAAAAATAAACCAGTGGGGTGGGTGGGCCGTTGTCTCAATGTAGTTGGAAGAACGATTTTAATCGAATCCGTTCTCTCGACCATCCCCCTCTTTCAATTCTCTACAGTCTTGGTGCCCAAGTATGTTCTTCACCAAATAGGAGCCGATTTTCAAAAACTTTTGCGGGAAGGGGGCAAATCCTCGACCAAATAATTCCATTTAGAAAATTGGATCACAATTCGAGCATCAAAGCCACATAGAGGCTTGGAAATCCAAGATCCCTCTCTTATCAATATTGCAACGTTGGAAAATCTCAACTAGAAATTTAAAACTCAGCTAGATTTGTGGTGGTGCAAGTTACGAGAGCTAAGTACCTGCTATTAAATGATAAACATAAACAAATAGAGTGATGAGACAAGGATCTCTAATCTAGAAACTTGTTGTATCGACCTCTTCTATGATCAATGACCGTATCTATTGGATTCCAAGATGTGGGAGTGAGATCAAAATCTGGGAAGACTCAATTTTAGGTAATCCTCTACTAGGCTAAATGGAGGAACTATGTACTTTGATAGAGCACCTAAGCCAAGCAGTTATAACCACTCTTGTTTACTTCACTAACTAGGATGCTGCAAGCTTTTGGAAAGGATGAAAATTGGACGATATCACTTATCCTCTTAAAACAAATGGATAATATTTGAAAAGCATGTTGGTTGGATGTTCCTCACTCAGTCAAACTGCTCTCGACAAATTGGGATGGAAGACTTCAACCTACTTTGTTAGAGAGGGACATATGGATCTCCTTTTCAATTCTCAGGTCCCCTAGAAATTCTCAATATGGAACAATCTCTGGAAATCCAATGTGATTCCAAAAGTTAACACATTTTGTTGGCTTCTCATGCATAAAAAAATGTTAACTTTGAAGAACCTTAGAGAGCGTGGCATTTTTGGCCCCTTCAGGTGTCCTCTTTGTGAGATATTTGATGAATCAATCTTTCATATTTTTATCTGCTACCCTTATTCAAAAGTTGTTTAGACCTATACCCTTAGCCCTTTGTTTCCTAGAATTTGGTGGACATCCAATATCCAATTTTTCTTCTCTTCCTGGCACAAATCCTATGCGGGCTCCCTTCATACCAAATCCTCTTTTAAAGATCCATGGAATTCTCTACTTAAATACCTTTGCTGGCAAATATAGCTCTCAAGAAATAATGTTATATTTGAAAATATCTTCTTCCCATCAAGATCAACAATGATAAAAGCTATCTCCTTATGGCTGGAGTATGACCCCCCTCTCTTGGATCGTGCCCTCAACCCTTTGGAACAAAAATGGTTGGATCCCTGGATTCCTCACTCCTCCACCCCCCATCTCTCCTCATAGGTTAAAAGCAGGCCAACCCTAGTTGGAAACTATGACTTTCCCTCAGGAGTTTGTTGACTAGATGAAACAAGAAAGGGAGTAGATTCTTCAGTTGAATGGAGCATCTAAGCACAACCCAGGGGCAACAGGAGGGGGAGTGATATAATAATATCCCGAAAGAACTTCAGTGGCAAAATATTCACAGGGTGTTGGAAGGAAAACCAATAAGCAGGCCGAGATGTCCAAACTTTTCTTGGGGTTAAGCTTAGCTAGAGACCGAGATATCATAGAAATTGCCATTCTTCAGGACACCTTCCTAGTCATTCAACGTGATTTCTATCACCCCCCCAAAAGACAATAATTTAATCCTCTTATTCAATTGTATAAGACACATTATTTTCCTTTTCTTCAATTGACCTTTATCATATTCTTGGAAATCTAAATTCTAAAGCGGATTAACAAGCCAATAACGCCTGCCTCTTGGAAGAAGGACATCAAAAGTTAATGAAATAAGAGGATATGTATCTATCCCCTAAAGAATGCTTTCATGTTTGGTTTTAAATGCATACAATTACTCTATCAATTTTTCCATCTCTACACCTCTTGGCCAATAAGAGTGTTGCTTGGGTCATCTGGATTTTTTGATGTAATCTAGTTATGGGAAATTAGTTACAGTCAACTATACGAGATGCCTTTGAGCAAGGTAGCCATGTAAATATCTTGGGTATTTGCCATGACTGGGTGCAAATTTAATACAAAAAGTACTCATTTGCATTCTTAAAAAAAATAAAATTGAATTGATTGGAATGGATTTATTATTGTTATTTAATTTGGGAAATATTATTACATCATTATTTTGATGTAATGCCTGTTTTACTAACATTATTGGAAATTTATATATTGCATTTAATAATAAAGAAATAAAGAACTCATTGTGTGGGAACCACCACCTTTGTTGGAAGAGGGATGGGACAATCCATTCAGTTAACAAGCTTAGCATGATTCAAACCCAAAATTCATGAAAATCCTTTTTTTTTAGTCTATCATATTCTTTCTTAGTTATTTTTTAGATTTTTGAAAGCATGGTTGGTTTTATAACATCCTAGGAGGCCATCTGGTTTCCCACTTATGAGAATATGGTCATTTTCAAACTAGTTCCACACTTGGCAAGGCTCTTTGCTTTTTGCATAATGCTAGTTCTAGGCTAGATAGGCTTCTTTTCTTTTTGCATACGCTAAATCCGAGCTATGGTCATAGATGTTTGTACTTGCCTATATCAAATGTAAATTCTCAGTAATTTAATGGATGCTTATTTAAAATAAAATAATAATAATAAAATATCCATTAATTTATCAAATAGGGTATTTAAGGTGGTTGGGAAAAATGGTTTTTATCTTCCCCACCTAGGTTCAATTACATTTATTTAAAATTAAAAATTAAAATTTTTCAATTTGATGAAAATAAGAGAAAATGATACAAAAATAATTGACATTCCAGGGATTTATGCTAAAATTGACGGTAAAATTTATTAAAAACTATATAAAAGTTCTTGGTTAGTTCTATTTCTTCCAAGAAAAGGAAAAAATATCAATGTAAAACTTGGTAATTTATTTCACCTTTATGTTTATATCATAATTTTGATGACCTTATATATATATGTTAATTCAAAATATAATATTTTTATAAAACTATTTAACTTATAAATATATTAATTAAAGAAATAAAATAAAATAAATTCTCTCTCTTCTTCTCTCTCTCTTTCTCTCTCCTCTCTCCTCTCTCTCTCTCTCTCTCCTCTATATATATATATATATATATATATATATTACTAGATGGGGGTGGGGAACAAATTTCAAGCCATAGGGCCCGATGTAGAGGTGACTCAGAAACCTCGATAGAGATGGGCGATCCAAGTACAAGCTAGAGGGCCTCTGGTGGATGTGACGCATGTGGTGGACGTGTGTAGCATGTGCAACAAGTAGTTAGGATAATTGGCTCCGGAGGTAGAGAATCCTTGAGAAATTGGGTGTGGATTATAAACCTTGGCTAAAGCGTATTATTCTTTCTTGTTGTTTCCTTGGTATGGATGAGAGTAGGGGTGACATAATCGATGATGAGTATGCATATGCTGCCAACCTGTGTATGCTCATTCCACTAGTAAACAAAACCTTTGTCATTCTGGGTGAGCGGGTATAGTTACTGCAAGTATTGGCTTGGAAACCCTGGTGCTCAATGTGGGATCCTGGTGTAAGGGTTGGAGGAAGTCTGAGGCATATATGTTTTGTGCCAACAGAGAGTAGGGTGGTGTTGGTCGAGCCTGGTCATCGACCTATTTCTAGGAATCTTGGCGGCACTCCAGCAAGTTGGTTATTGTGGTATTTGATTTGGACGAATATTTTCTTAGCTTTAGTGTTTGTAGAGGTTTTTTATTTTTTGTTTTTTGTTTTTTGTTTTTGTTTTTGTTTGTTTGTTTGTTTGTTTGTTTGTTTTTTTGATATCGAACTAGCGTTCATTTGTGGAGAGCAACATTGAAGCCTGAATGCTTTTAGTTTCGACACTCTATGTTTTGGGCGATGGATAGTTGGTGTCTGGTGTGATGTAGGTGTTTTGTCAGGGTTTTCCTTTATGTGGGTTCTTGTTCGAGATTTACAGTTAGGTAGGGCTTAAATTGGGTTTTAGAGTGTGGATTTGTTTGGTCAAGGATGACAAGTTGGCCAATTTTGCTGCATACAAGCCGTGGTTTCGAGGATTGGTGGTGTTATCCCCTACAATTTCCTAGGCTGAGGAGGAGATCGAAAGAGGTAACCTCAAACCACTTTCAGTTTAGTAGCTAGCCCTACTGAACCAGAGAGGGATCTCTCTAAGTATTTGTCAATGAATAACTGTAAAGAAAAAGGTTTTAGGCTAGATATGCGAGTTTTTTTTGAGTATTTGTGAATTAGGGTTTTTAGTTTGCTTGAGTAGGGTTTAGAGCAGGTAATTAGGTCAAGGCTTCAAGTATGTAGTAACAAGTATAAAGAGGAGCTAGGTATCAGTGTGTTATGGTGCACTTAGAGTGTTTGTCAGTGTAGTGTAGATTTGTGAGTTTAAGAGAACCTAATGAGCATGTGAAAACATGAATTCATTAGCTCTAGAAGAAAAGAAACACAAGTATGATTTCCACATAAACAGAGCTTAAATTCAAGATTTATGTCTATGTAACTGCAAGGAAATTCATAGCAAGAAGGTAAAGCATGTAAAAAGAGATGATTTATCCATTAGAACCTAATATGAAAAGAAAACAACACCATAGACTCACTGAACAAGAATTCCTAAAATATAGTTGCAACTGCTCCTATATTAGCTATAAGAGAGCATAATATACAAGTCTTCTCCACAAAAGTCCAACCCCTCTCTTTGAATGAGAAACAATACATATAGACTCAATTGAACCACTTCCCCACCTTCAGGAGTCAAATTCCTAGGTGGTGGAACTGTTTCCAAGATTCTCTCAACCAACAGGTGAGAGTGAGAAGGTCAAATACAAACACTTCTTTTAGACTTTGTTTTGGATTTTTCTTCCTTAATGAGGCCTAATAAACCATAAAAACAAGATATCATGTCTATTTATTTCATGATTACATCATCTAACCTTGAACTACTTCAATTACATCATGATTTTTGACTTTGACCAAGTCGAATTGAAAACTAGGAAATTACACAGTGAAATTTAAAATAAAAACTCAGAAATTTGCAGAAGTGCAGCGCCAACTTTGAGCCCACTATAAGGTGCCTTTCTAAGGTCCAAATTGAGATATGAAAGAACGATCAACTAAATTTTCTTGTCTAGTTTCCATAACACCTTTATTTTTGAAAATGACCCATGGGAAGGCCTTCAAAAACTCATTTTCCCAAGGTGTCTCCAGAAGCGCAACGCCTGTAAAAAAGAGTGGCAGAATGATGATTTTTTTACCCCTTTTTCTCCTTTTTCTCAAAATTTGAGCCCTCTTTGAGAAATATGATGAAACTGTTTTGAGAGGAGGCCATGAGATTTCCAAAAATGAAAACCATTTGTCATTTGGAGAATTAAGGAAAAAGCATAGCGCCCGTGACTAGCTTATTTTCTAAATTAGGCACCAAAGCAGTCAAAAAACCAAAAATGCTCAGAAATCCTTCAAAATTGGTCATGAGCTGAAAAATGATGTATGTCAAGCCCTCATGGATTCTTTGTAGAAATTTTGAATAATTTAACACATATTCAACAGAGATTATCCTGATCATGTACTATTGCGGAAAACATACACAATACATAAGCTCCTCTACGTTGATCATCAATATAGCAGCATCAATAACAATAAAACATCAAGAGCATTCACACATTAACACAGTATGTATCCCGGGGAAAGCATCTCGCTAAAAACCCCAACTATCTGTATATTAATGATTGAGTCATGTAACATTACACAGCATAATACTTCTCACAAGTATCTCCACCTCTGTTACACAGAATACAGCTCAGATCTGATCTCCAAATCTCTTCCACTGCTTGCCTGCCTGCACTGCTCAATACCTGCTCAAGAACTGATGTGAATGGCTCACCAAACTCGTTTTTCACTTGCAAAATAGTCACTCACGCTTTGTGGACGTGAGAATAAGCTAAAATGTGGGAAAATACGTGGGCAAGCTCATTGGCATACTCAATCCCTTGATTGTGCAAGATCTGGTGCACAACTATAGTCACAACTGATAGCAATCTGATTCTCTACCACCTGTCCCTGTTGAACTGAAAATGCACTGACATGCAACTGAGTTAACTGATGTATTCATTAGTTATATTATGAGTTAATAACTTGTGAATTAATTAATAACTAATTCACCCAACTCATCTCTAGTCTATTTGCCAGTTAGATTAAATACAACCAGTTTAACAAAGCTAAACTGAACACAACTCCATCAACTGCACCTCCAGTCCACTAAACTCAACTCACTTGAGTTCTAACAGAAGGCCTGCATGCAAATATTAGTCATCCCATAGGTAACCACGTATTTCCTTCTGGGATCTGCATGTACCACATCCGTAGCTCATCCTGAAGTGCTCCAAGAGAATAAGACAAAGTTTATAGTCTAAATATTATTATGAGCTAATAATATTTCATTGTTCTATATTTAGACTGAGCAGTCACTCCGCTGTGATCTAAAAATATAAGTCCATCTGTTTTTCCCAACTTGATCAATTATCCATAAACAACAACCCGCAATCCATAGACATGATCCATATGTCTAAAAATAGACTTGCGCCAAAAATAGCTTGCGGGCCCACTTAGTGAAGGCGACTCTTTTCACTAAGCTCCATCATCTTGTTGCAATCTCAACACTCCTTTGACGCACACATCCCACTTCAGGATCAAAAGATTTTAATTCACCTTCACCTCTTCGTAACCTGTTTCTGGTTAGCATGCAACATGCAATTCACATCCACAAAGTCCTGCTCTGATACCACTTGATCCCAACAAATATTTTCCTTGTGATGCATTAAAGAATTACATATTAAGCTTGCATTTAACCATGAAATTACAAGTGCATAAAAGAATAGGAAGAGAAGAATAACAAGTGATGCAATGAAGGCATAGGATTGATATCAGAGTTCGTCCAGGAGGGACTACGTCTCCGAGCCCTGCTCAAATTAGTGGGGAGGCCCTGTTTTCATTAGATGGAAAGATAATGAAAGTACATCAAAAGTCAAAATGACGACCTTATACCTCCACAATTGAAGAAGCCCGAAAATTTCAGATCTTTGATGGAGAAACGAATAGCACTGTTGTGTTCGTGGCGTCAAGAAATGCTGAAACTATATAAAATTTGTCGAAAACTAACAAAGTGAAAATTTGGGCCCCTGGAGAAATTGCTCAGATCATGGTTCCAACCCCCTTTCTGCACTGCTCATGGTTCCACCTGCATAGAAACGCGTTCCGCTCCTCCTCTCCCCCCTGCACTCAAATGAGTGAAGCTTTAAATAAAATGTTTTGGGCGGATTATTCAATAAAGTGGTTGTAGATGAGTTGGTTTGGAATCCTGAATTGGGTGGAGGAGGTTGTGTGGTCAAACCCAAACTCCTCCCCTTTTTTTTAAACATGAAATGGTTTAATATACCCGCATTTAAAATTTTAGTTAGCCACATTTAATTGTTGATGGGGTCGGGTCTGCCTTGGGTGGCCCACCCCTTAATCTCCGTAAGTCACATGTGTAGGAGCCATCACGTATGGTATGAGGAGGTGTTTGTTTGGTTGACTCATGGGGCTGGCCCACGTGGTTCAGGCGGGTTCAATCCCCGCCGACCCCACTCTAACTATTATGCATATACGGTATGGTTGGATAGGGGTGTGGGCTGGGTCCATTGGAGGTGGCCCACCTGTTGCAACTTTACATTGTTTTATGGTATGGTTGAGCCGATGGGGTTCATGGCCTATTGGCCTTTTAATTGATTTTTTTTTTATGATGGCTGTTGGGGGTGGCGGGGTTGGTGGCCCGCCACCCCAAAAATATGTTTTTTTTTGTTATATAAAAACAATTAGATGTTTTTGAAAATTCCGAAAATTAACCAAAGGAGTCGATTTAAGTAGGCCACAAATTCGCCCGGAATTTGGCCTAGGTTGGCTGAAATTCGGTGGCCAGATTTTGTCCAAATTGCTACATCCTTAAGCTTGCCTAGCCACCTAAGTCAACCCTGAACTTTGACTGCTCCTAACTTTCACATACGAACTCGGTTTGATGAACTGTTCACACCACCATGATCATGACGACGATATATTCAACATGAACCTGGTTCAAGTACAATCCAAACACTTTGATTTTTGACCCTTCCTGAGTCCTCTTGGACTTCTGTATGTGCTTGGAGCCACTTGGATCAATTGAATATGGTGTTAATGATTTTGGTTATCGCTTTTATGATTATGAAAAATACAAAATCATTAGGAGAAGAGATGTCATATTCAATGAAAAGGTTTTGTATAAGGATCAGTTGCAGGAAAAGAAACAGGAAAAAGAAAATAGAGAATACACAGTGCTTGAAGAGATCAAGAAAAAGTGATGGCACCTGAAAATCATAATGTTCAACAACTAGAACAACAACCACAACAACAACAAGCACCTAAAACACCTAAAAGTGGTGTTAGAAGATCTACCAGGATAAGTAGACCCCCTGAACAATACTCTCCTTCATTATATTATGTATTGTTGACTGATTATGGTGAACCATAATGTTATGAAGAAGCAATGCAGGTAGAAACCACGAAGAAGTGGGAGCAAGACATGAAATAAGAGATGGACTCCTTAGCACATAAACAGACTTGGGACTTAGTCAGGTTGCCTATAGGGAAAACAACATTGCAGAATAAATGGGTTTACAGGTTGAAGGAAAAAGATGGAGGTAGACAAAGCTATAAAGCTAGACTTGTGGTGAAGGGGTTTGCACAGAAAAGGGGTATAGACTTTGATGAGATATTTTCTCCTATTGTTAAAATGACTTCAATCAGAACTATTTTAAGTCTAGTAGCAGCTTGAAATTTGCAGCTTGAGCAGTTAGATGTAAAGACAACTTTTCTCCATGGGGATTTGGAGGAAGATATATATATGAAGCAACCATAAGGATATGAGGTAAAAGGGAAGGAGAAACTAGTGTGCAGGTTGAAGAAGAGCTTGTATGGCTTAAAATAAGCTCCAAGGCAGTGGTATCTAAAATTTAATAGGTTTATGTTTGAACAAGGTTATACTAGATGTCACTCTGATCATTGTGTTTATCTCAAAAGACAAAATGATGACAACTATATTATATTGTTATTGTATGTAGATGACATGCTTGTTGTAGGTTCTAACATGTAGGAAATAAATGTGTTCAAAAGAAAATTGGGAAACTCGTTTGCAATGAAGGATTTGGGTGCTGGAAAACAAATCCTTGGTATGAGAATAGCTAGAGACAGGAAGAATCGCAAATTAACATTGTCTCAGAGTGAGTACATACAAAAGGTGTTGAAAATGTTTAATATGTAGAATGCAAAACTAGTTAGTATACCTTTGGCTAGCCAATTCAAACTAAGTAAGGAAATGTGTCCCAAGACTCAGGAAGAAATGACTGATATGTCTAAAGTTCCATATGCATCAACAATTGGAAGCTTAATCTATGCAATGGTCTACACAAGGCCTGATATTGCACATGCAGTGGGAGTTGTAAGAAGGTACATGAACAATCCAGGAAAAGAACATTGGATGGCAATAAAGGGGATTCTCAGGTATTTGAGAGGTACCACAAATCAAGCATTATGCTTTGGTGGTTCAAACATTTCTCTACATGGATATGTTGATGCAGATATGGCAAGTGATAGAGATAACATGAGGAGAACCACAGGGTATGTGTTTACTGTAGGTGGAACAACTATTAGTTGGGTCTCAAAACTGGAAAGTGTTGTTGCACTGTCAACAACAGAAGCAAATTATGTTGCTACTATAGAGTCTAGTAAAGAAATGATTTGGTTACAAAGGTTTATGGATGAATTGGGTAAGAAGCAGGAGTTGGCCAGGTTATACAGTGACAGCCAGAGTGCCATACATCTTTCAAAGAACTCTGCATTTCATTACAAGACTAAACATATATAGCTCAAGTACCATTTCATACGGTCAGCATTAGAAGATGAACAGTTGAAGATGGAAAAGATACACACTAGCCAGAATCCTAGAGATATATTAACAAAAGTTGTAACTAGGGAGAAACTGAGAGTCTGCTCAGCTTCAACTGGTCTTCAAGTATGATGAAGAAGATGAGAAACAACTAGGTCCAACGTGGAGTCATTGTCCATTAAATGAAGCAGCGGTGGAGTTGCTATAATCAGCCTCCAAGTGGGAGATTGTTGGGTGTGGAGCTTGATTATCTTCTGTATTCAAAGGTATCGTCGCATTGGACCCTAGTTCATAATGGGGCGGCAAAGCCGCCCGTAAAATATACGCTACAGGGGGGGTCCAGGGGGGGCGGCGCCCCCAAAGCTAAAAATAGATGTAAAATTGCCTTGTAAAATGTTGTAATTTTGTAGTCAACCTGGGCCATTCATTAGGTGGATATCTAATGGTAGAAGTTATGTTTAATTTTGGGTTTTTTTCCCTAGAAGGCAGCTCCTCGCTATAGATGAGGGAATTGTATTGCGTCTATGTAGATTTGTATTCTAAGTGAGGAAGAGAGAGGAGATTGAGAGCGAAGAGGGAATTACAATGGATCTGTTGTAGGTTGTATCTCTTTAGTTTGCTAGATAATATAAAAGGAAGGACTGGCTATTTCTCCGTGGACGTAGCCCAAACTGGGTGAACCACGTATATCTATGTCTCCCTTGTTTTATGTGTTTTCTATGTTTACATTTCTGCAATATTTTATGTGTTCCATTGCTCTATAATATATAATTTTCTAACAATTTTAAGAAGATGTTCATAAATATTTCTCCTCCACGTGGTAAAAATTTCACGGTCTAAAGCTTCACAATTTTTTTATATAGAGAAAATGCCATGATGACTTTTTTGAAGCAACAAGACCCTAGGATCAATAACTTTGATACCAAATGTTATGTATTGAAATCAAAATAATGTAGAAACACAAGAAAAGATAGATCAATGACTTATAATAAGGCACTTCAAATAGGTAACCTCCTTTTACATCACATAGATTAACAATTCTTGGATGATTCAAATGACAAGACCTTCTTGGTATTTACAGGAGTCTAAAGGGATAAAATATAGATAAGACCAACATAACAATAGTAAGGACACGACAATAACAATAGTGGGATTCTATGAGGAAAAACAATAACAATATAGGGGCTACACTAGCGTTATAGGGACTTTACAAGTTGCATTACACCTATGGCAACAACCAAACTATCCCTTGAGTTTGGTAAATAACATAACAAATTGATGCACTTATCTTCATATGAAATCTTAATATCAAAAAATAATAACTAACTTACCACAATATTGAAGGAATTTAGATTCTTTTTCATTGAGTCTTCATCCTTCATCCTCAGGTTATATAGCTTCTGTTATGAAACCAGCTCACAAAAAAATAGAAAATATAGATGAATGACTTAAAAATCAGCCTCTTCGAGGGGGAACCTCCTTTATGTTACATAAATGAACAATTATTGGATGATACAAATGACAAGACCTCCTTTCTATATATATGAGTTTAAGGGGTCATAATATTATAAGAGCCGACATAACTATAATAATGTAAGGGCACAACAATAACAATAGTGGGCTTCTATGGGGCACAATAATAACAATATGGGGACTACATGGGCACAACAATATAAAAAGGGGGTTTCACTAATAACAATAAGGGGTTACACTAGTAGTATAGGGACCTAACATGCTTCTCTCCTTCAAAAAGTGTTGTCCTCAACGCTTGAGTAGTTCTGGATGCTTCTGTATAAAATTCTCGTCCTCCCATGTGGAATCTTCAGCAGGTAAGTTTTTCCACTTGATGAGATACTTTGAAATTGATTGTTTTCATAGTTGTTGGGTTCTTGTTTCCGTGATTGCTTCAGGTTCCAATATCATTTTTCCTTCCTCGTCAAGTTCTGACAATATTGTTTGAACCGGGAGCTTGTCACCTATAACCTTCTTTAAGCATGAACCATGGAAAATTGGGGGCACTCGGGAAGATGCAGGAAGCTCCAATTTGTATGCCATAGTACCAATATTTTGCAACACCTTGTAAGGACCATAGTACTTTGGTGATACTTTATTATCATTCTTATCTTGCTTGAGAGACATTTTTTTTGTATGGTTGTATTCGTAAAAATACCCAGTCGCCTATATCAAAACTGTTTTCACTGCGATGTTGGTCTGCCTGTTGTTTCATTTGAATCTGCATGAAAGTGAGGTTATCCTTTTTTTTCTTTATATGTCCCTCTATCTTGAGAGTTTGAGGAGGGATAATCCCTGCCAATGCATTACAAGATATGTTCGGATTCATTTCTTCTTTCTCTGGGGTTGGTTCCTAGTGTATGTCCTCTTCTTTTGACGTTTCTTGATTTTTTTCTTCCTCCTCTTCCCCATCAATGTAAAATAATTTATTCTCAGCACAGTTACGACCTTTAGTGTATTTTCTATCACAACTGTAACAAAGGCTGTTTTCTCATTCTTCTTCCAATTGTTGTGGTGTCAACCTCATAGGTTATGGAAGGCTAGGAGCAACAACACTTCCATGTTTATAATTGTGAGTGGTAGGATTTCTTGTTGCCATAATTTTGCTTTCAATTTTTCTTTCCAGCATGAATGCCTACTCCAATGAATCAGGTTCCCAAAGATGAACCTCATGTTGAATGTTATCCTTCAAAGTGCCTATGAATACATCAATCCTCTACTTCTCTGGAATATCATTTACCCTTATATTCAATTTTTGGAAGTCCTCATTGTGATCTTTCATTGAACCCTTTTGTTTTAGATTTATCAATTGGCTAAAGAAGGTGTTTCTCTTTGTATGCTCATATTGTTCTATCATTTCCTCTGTGAAAATTGACCAAGTGACAAGTGGTTTACAAGAAAAAAATCCCTTTATACCATAAAAATTGATTCAGTTCTAAATATAAAGATACAATGCATACCTTTTTTAATAGTTGCACATCATGTAGATTACAATATTTATCCATCTGTAGTATCCATGTTATGGGATCCTTGCCATCAAACTTCCTCATATCGATCTTTGGAATATGGTGGGTATTCAATCCAATGTTAGATTCTATGAAATCATGATTAACGTTTATTTTTTTCTCATCATGAGTTTCCTCTACTACCTTTTCGTCATTAGGAGGCCTTTCTTGTAGGAGCTTTGTCCCACCTTCCTTCAAACCTTCCATGTCTTTCTTCAAATCTTCCATGCCTTTCTTCAAATATGCTTCTATACCATCAATATTAGCTTCCATGACACATATACAACTATTTATCTTAGCTTCGATCGCATTCTTCAAATCATCCATCCAATTTTTCTTACTAGGTGTTTCTATTTTCTTAATTCGAGTCATTTTTTTCCTTGCTTTTAGGAGCTCGATATTTAAACGAGTGTAACTCTGTAATTTCATATCTTCAAGTTCTGAAATTTTGGCCTGTCGTAGCCCTTTGATTCCTCTTTGTAACCCCACCAATCTGATCAATATTGGATTCTTCAATAAAGGGTTATGCCAAATCTCCTACGATGACCTGATTATAGACTGGTTCTGTAGAGCGAACTTGTAAAACCTGCCACGTGTCATTGTTTCGACCTTCGGACCTGAAAAAAATACACAGAAAAGTACAATCTGTCTTTCTGTAACTTCTTACGAAATTGAAATCTAATGCTCAAAGAGAAAGTTATGACGATTTTCCCAAGGTTGCCTGTTTGGAATGTAATTCGGGAGTCTGCAAACACCCTAAATTTCTTGTACCATATCTCTGAAAATATAGCAAAACAAGATCTGAAATTTGGTCCCGAGATTCACCAAGATTTAGGCTCAAATGGGTTTTAATTTCAGAGTCTGAAACTTCGTATAAAAAAATTATAGCGAAAAAGCCACGATGACCTGTTTGAGAAGGAATTCGGGAGCTTGTAAAAACCCTAACTTCCTCAGATCATATATCCGAAAAAATAGTGATACAAGATCTTAAATTTGGACCCAAGGTTCCAAACTCTTTCGGTTCAAATGGGATTTTTTTGTAGCTTCTGAAACTTCGTAGAGAAAAAGTTATAGTGAAAATTCCACGATGACCTGTTTGGAGCAGAAAAACCCTAGAATCCAAAGCTTTGATACCAAATGTTATGAAACTAGCTCACAAAAAATAGAAAAGATAGATGAACGACTTAAAAATCAACCTCTTCGAGGGGGAAACCTCCTTTACATTACACAAATGAAAAATTCTTGGATGATACAAATGACAAGACCTTTGTAACAACCCCAAAATTAAAACATGCAACTATATGTGATTTACAATCAACATACCTCTCTTTAGCTAATTAGCATAGAATTTTTAAGAAATAGGAGCAAAAGCAACTTACCTGTAGCGATAACATTCCCTACTTGTAATTTCGGAGTTGAATGCTATTTGAATCCAGCTAACCGCAACAAAGTTTTGGGGACGACTCTCCACCCAACCATAGGCTTAATTGCACAAAATCTTGCTACAACTGGCCACCCCTGAGCCCTTAATCAACGTACTACTGCCAGGGAATCCTTTGTCTCACCACATTTTTCTCCCAAGAGAATGGATGATGGAATGATGGAATGATCTCTCATCTTCTTCACCATCTATTAAATAGAGCAAACATTGGAAGGGGAACCACATGCACACACTCCATGTGTCCACATGCAACTTTTATTTCTTTATTTTAAGTTTAAGTTAATTTAGTAATTCTCTTAATATAATTCTTTCTTATTTGATTCATTTTTACTTTTTGATAACTTTACTTATTTTTACTATTTTTATAGTTCTCTTAATTTAACTCTTTCTTATTTTATTTTACTTTTTGTTAACTTTACTTATTTTACTATTTTACAATTTATTTATATTTATATTTATTTAGAATTTTAGTATTTATTTATTTTTATTATATTTTATTCATTCTTTATTATTTATTACTATTATATCTTTCTTTATTGTTTATCATTTATTTTCTTATTTTTAATATTTATATTATATATTATTTCTTATTTTTATTATTATTAGGGGACATTATATACTCCCCCTGTTTAAGGAACTTTGGCCCGAAGTTAAGTTGAATTATTTAACATTTTATTTATTTAGTTATTTATTACTTCATGTTTGCCCTACACCTTCTGTTGAACTAGTATAACCAGCAGGCATCGAAAGTTTTCACAACACCCGAGAAATCTCAAGGAATCTTTGTCCTTTTTCCCACTTTCGGAACCAGGCATAAGCCTCCCCGATCTATATCCTAGTCTAAAGCTGGCCGCAAGGCTCGCGCTTGACTCAGATCTCATCTTCCCCAAGGCAGGCATCCAATACGATACTCAATGACTCCAAACATCTCAAAAGGTTGGCCCACTCCCTCCACAACTACTAAGGCACACAACCCCAAGCATCGAAGTCCTTACAACCCCACTAGACTTCGACATCCCAATCCAATACTAGGCACCTAGCCTACAATAACAGGCACTTGGCCTCCTCAAGATGGTCCTATAGCCCCTCAAGAGCTATCCATCAAGAGCTATACAAGACAAAGGAACCACTAGCATATGTAGTGTTGATTGAGTATGTCCCCACCCATATGGTGTTACATATTCTCCTTTGCAAATATGGGCTCCCACGAGATCATCAAATAAATTGGCCCTCTTGGTCCATTTGTGGAGTTCTTGTCAGTCACCACATCTCAACATGCAACCATGCATTAATTATAACATCATAGTATCATAGAAAATAATCCACATGCCAACTCTTGCATGTCATCATAATAACATAACATCATTGTTAATCACCACACTATGAATCGTAAAGAACTACATGCTTATGCATGTCATAAAATTTACATGCAATCACCACAAGCTTCATGCATTGAAATATCATCATAAATTATAACATCAGAGATACTCATGACATCACATAATAAATGGAACCACATGTTAATATAACCTCATAACATAACTCCATAAATACGAGAATCATACATTAGAATATCTAAACTAGTTGACACATTTGACAAAATAAATCTAGAATAAATGTTATTATTTGTTTCAATTTCATCAACTCGTCATATTATTTTCCTTCATCCCTTCATCGCACCATTGATCCCTTTTTGAGAAGTAACAACATCGTAACAAAGTTAAACACTAATTTTAAATGTAGATATGCAAATTGTTTCGCAATAAATTATGTAATATCCAATTAACAAATTCCAAGCATTACCTTGAGTTGATGTTTGTGCATGTTGTTTTTATCAACATAAAAAAACTTAGTAGCCACATAGGTCTTAATTGATATTTCTATTCCTTTCCCCACTACACCATACATTTATACACATACTTATACTTAAATGTTACATTTTCTCACCATACTAATATATTTATCTTTTAATCTTTTTATTTTAATGAAATAGTTATTATTCTTTGAAAAAATAATTATATTTTTATTTTTAAATATATATTTATAATGTTAAAATTAATTTCACTTAATTTATATATAAAAAATTATTATTATACTTTTAATTTTAAAAAATATAATTCAATTTTTATGAAATATAATACAAAAATTACATCCAGGGAAAAATAAAATAAAATTTGAGATATACTCATATAACCAAAAATAAATAAATAAATATTAACACACCTTTTAAACATTAAATATATAATATACCCATGTATTGATGCTTCTATTTAAATACATTTGACCTTATTATATTATATCATAATAAGGCCATCAAACTCCAAACCATGTTAATTGGTAAAACCTCCCATTCATTTTTTAAGAAGCGTCACTGCCTACTCATGTATATTAACATTTATAGCATGAGATTATTATTTTCAAAATGTTAGTTATAGTTATGTATGCATGGTATTGAAGGATATGAGTTATATGTCCGTGTGATTAAGAAGAGCAGTTGTCTATAATGCGATTTTTTGAAAGTTTTTCTTGTGGGTTTTTCTGGTCAAAATCTGGCAGCAATTTATTGGAATCGCAAGTTTGATAGCTAGTTTCTGCGCAATCGAAGCCTCCCAGGGGTTTTTCAGGGTGCTGAATCCAAATATGCAGTTAAAAAACCATTTTAGCGGCAACAAATCAAGATTTAACCTCAATTTCTTCCGCCTGATTCCGTCACTGGAATCTCCAAAAAATTACATTATAAACAACTCCATTAAGATAATTTTGAAATCTGTTCGGTTATTTCTGCACAGTTTCCAACCCTGCTATTAATGTATAAATTAATTTATTTTTAACTATTAATTGGAAAATAAGAAAATAATATTCAATTCATTAAATGAAAGATTAAGTTTCCTCACTTACCATAGTCTTTAAATTATTGATAAGAAAATATGATTGGATGGATACTCCTTGGGTTTTGAGTTTTGGTTTCTGAGTTTAGTTATTTATAATGACTCATTTTTCCTTAAATTATATTCAAAATCATTTTTGATTTTAAAACAAATCAAAAGTTTAAAATAACAACCAAAAGTTATTTATTATTAATTATAAATATTAACTTAATATAATTTCATTTAAAAAATATAAAAATAAACTTAAATAAATTACTTTTTACTTGAAATTAGACACATAATATTATATATGATTTGGATATATATATTTAATTAATCTATTCAAAATTTTCATTTTTAATTATTTATTAAATATTATTTATAATTATTAGTAAATAAGGACATGAAATCCTAAAGGTCCAATAGAGTTTAAACCTTGCTCTAATACTATATGTAACAATCTCGAAATTAAAACATGCAACTAGATGTGATTTACAATCAACATACCTCTCTTCAACTAATTAGCATAGAATTTTTAAGAAATAGGAGCAAAAGCAACTTACCTATAGCGATCACAGTCCTTGTAATTTCGGAGTTGAACGTTATTTGAATCCCCCGAACCGCAACAAAGTTTTGGGGACGACTCTTCACCCAACTGTAGGCTCAATTGCACAAAATCTTGCTACAACTAGCCACCCTCGAGCCCTCAATCAACGTATTAATACCAGGGAATCCTTTGTCTCACCACACTTTTCTCCCAAGAGAATGGATGATGGAATGATGGAATGATCTCTCATCTTCTTCACTGTTTATTAAATAGAGCAAACATTGGAAGGATAACTGCATGCACACACACTCCATGTGTCAACATGGAACTTTTATTTATTTATTTTAATATTATATTATATTATTTCTTATTTTTATTATTATTAAGGGACATTACAACCTCCGTTCTATATATAGGAGTCTAAAGAGTCATAATATAATCAGAGCCGACATAAATATAATAATGTAAGGGCACAACAATAATAATAGGGGGCTTCTATGGGGCATAATAATAACAATATGGGGGCGACATGGGCACAACAATATAAAAATGGGGTTACACTAATAACAATAAGGGGTTACACTAGTAGTATAGGGACCTAACCGCTTCTTTCGTAGGAATAATTTGTTCTCCAAGGACTTATATTAATATGAAGCCCCTATCTTGTCCCACAAAGCTTTTGTTGTAGCTCCCCCTCAAACATTCAGTAATATTGAATCTGAGAGACATAATTGTATTGTGTCTTTTCCTTTCAATCCAACTTAGTCCAATATTCTATTGACATTGTTGTTGGTGTAGTACTCAGATCCATAATGATCCAATGATCTCTATACACCAAAAAATCTTCTATTTTGAGCTTCTATAGATCGAAACTTTTCCCATTTAATTTCTCAATCTCTATCTTTGAACTGCTTTCCATATCCTTTTAACCACAAGAATCACTTCCACAAATCTCCCACTGTAATAGGGTCTACCACAGGCCCAAGACAAACTCCTTAGCCACAAAGGTGTCCCCTTGAAGCCAAAACTACTATGATACCAAATGTAGATTTTAACCTTGTACAATTAATTGTTGCAAACATATTTTTAATTAAAAAAGAAAATATGTGACAACAAACATACACATTAACACATAGATTTTATCGTGGAAACCTAAACCATGAAAACCAACAAGATCTTTCGAATATACTCCTTCTGCAAGCATTACGATAAAACATATATATCTTGCACCATTCATGAATCACCAATCCATTTATCTCATAATAGAATATAGTCATAGTTCCTTAATCAAAATTACAAAACCATAGTCAAAACCACCATGCGCCAAAAAACCACTTTTAGCAAAACTCTGTGCCCATAACAAAAAACATACACAAAAACTCGCCTAAATTTCCTTTTATGGGTGCTTCCCCCAAATCCCCTAAACAAGGGGGTGCTCCCCCTTATGACCTCCTTGTTGCGCATCACATATTTTTACATTGTGTGGGGATAATCATACAAAGAATATAACACATACCCAACATGTAGTGCATTTGACAACTAGATACACCAATGTGTTTAAATGTTTTTGACACACTATTGGATTATAAAAGGAAAATCAACCAATGCACCATTTATTAAGGCACACTAGTGTGTCTTCCAGGAAATTAAACATACAACTTAATTTTTGGATTTTTCAAGATATAAAGCTATATTTTATAACCAAATGTCTAAAACCAATCACAGTGTGATTATATATGAAACATATTGGTGCACTTTTGATGGGTGGACAACAATACGTTTTGGTTTTTAATATAAAAACCAATATTATAAAGCAAAGTGTCTATATTCAGACAACATGTTATGGATAATAATGCATTGTTATGATTGTAAAGTTTTAAAACATCAATTAGAGTATTTTAGAATTTAAATAAATTGCATTTTCAATCATAGATTAGTTATTACAAGCTTTTATTGTTGGAAAATGTAACTAGTTTCGGCCTTCATAATTGTATTCAAATCAAGATGTAATGTATTTGTCAAAAGAAAGAAAAAGAAAGTTTTACTGTAAGAGAAATTGACTTATTAAAACATGGGCTTCATGCTTGGGTCAATGGTTTTTAGGTCAAAGCCTCCATTCTATGCTTCTAGGGTTTATGTCAAGTTTCCTTGTCTATGTCATAATGTAAATGACCCTTCTTGGGTTTCATATATTAATAAATAAATCTATTTTAATGTAAAATAGGTATTTTAGGTCTCCGCCATCAAGTCATCCTCAAGAAGGACAAGTTGGCCTCATCAAGGGAATTAAACCTCATAAAAAAACTATATAAAGGCATCAATTTGACTCATTTGGAGCACACACTCTCATCAAGTTCGATCTGCTATTGCTGGAGGTAGAAAAAGATAGAAAAGTTGTTGGAGAAGGATTGAAGAAGTTGGAAGACAAAAATCGAGTTCTTGGGTAATCTATTTCTCACGCGAGTGATGTTTATGGATTGTCTTTGGGTCAAAATTCTAATTTTTTTGGCTACTGAAATTCTGGAGTTGCTGGGGGTCAAAATTATGGGTTGTTGCTGGGATATATTTATTGGACAAGAAGAGACTGTTGAATTTTGTTGAATCATCTTGGAAGGCTGACTTGGTGGAGGAGGAAGGTATTTTGGGTCTATGGTCTTGGTCTATCTCAATTTGATTTACTAGTGGAAGAGTTTGACTGGGTTTTCCCCTATGGAGGGGTTTTAGCCCTAGCTGAGTGCCTACATCTTGTGTCCAATATTGTGATCTTCATTGTTTGGCATTTTTCTTGATTAATGGAACATAATAAAGTCAAAGAAGAACTAATAAGAATAAAAGATAAATCAAAAGAAAATGTTAGAGTCTAAGAGAAATCTACCTAAATATTCTAATCCATATGATGCCCTAGATTTCTCAACATGGTTTCAGAGCCTGGTTTACTTGCATAAAGGTAGGAATAAGGTCACAAGGGATTCTAAACAAGCAAGGAAATCGATCATCTAATATTGAGCTCCTAGAAGAAGAATTTTACAATTATGGGCATAATTCCAAGCCCTGGTTACAATGATTAGGTCGCAAGCATAGTGAGGAGCATATAAGCCCTGTTCTAGGGGACCAAAGAGCCAATATTGTAACTCATTCAACGCCGATAACCTTGAATAAAAGATAAAAGTTCTAAGCTCACTTGTTATACTTTGAAATCACCTCCAAAAGAGAGTCATCATCATCTTCTCAAGTTCTAAGCATGTTTGAAGGAGTCATCCTACAACGTAAGTCTGAGCTAATTGGAAGGCTACAATCACGATGAAAGAAGGCTGATACCCTTACTTCAAACGTGTTTATAAGAAACCTAGTCCAATCTGTTTGAAGAGGAATTATTTTATTACTACCCTATACCTATTTAATGACATAAAGGCTAAAATACCTGAAGTAAAAGCCACATCTTGTGGTAATCACATAATCCAAATTTTAGCATTAATGAAGTAGTAATGTTCAACTAATCTGAAAGAAGCATACAACATCTTGGTTCAAGGATAAAGGAAACGATACTTGCAAGCAGCTCATACATCACGAAAAGTCTTTGTTTTGAATATTATGACATCCTAGAGAAAGCCTTGTAGCAGTCTCTATGAACATGAAGGATGAAGGTATGTAATTGTGGGGTATGTATAGTATATTCATTTGTTAAAATATTCTAAGGTTAATTAATTAAATGGTTCTAGAGTTTGTTATCAATTTTTGAGATTGATATTTATATATAGGATTGTAAACCCTAGACGACTCATGGATAAACCCTAGTCATATGAAATCATAACCCTAACTTACTAGCTCCCTCATTATAACCCTATTTCCTAGTTTCTAGGGATTGTGTGTAGTTTAGGGTATGGATGGATGTGACAATTTTGTAAGCTCATATTTGTATTTGAAGACCCTAAGATTCCATCCTCCATTGTTGCATAGAAACCCTAGATTGAAATTGACATCATATTTTTGGTATCACATATTTTGCTTGGTAGTATTTGTAAATAAGTACTGCAGGTATAAAGATCATGGTTAAATCTAGAGGGAGCACTTCAAGGAATCCCTACAAGGTTTGTAAAAAAAAGAATAGTTCAAGGTATGTCTTAAACTACAATTTTGTTACGAGGTTCTCTTCATAGAGAAGGAATGTTCATTCTCTTTTTTTTTTCTTTACATTACTAACATCATTATGTCTAGGGTTTTGAATCATAAAGAATCTTGTTAGGGTGATTAATCGATAGATTGAATCTACCCTTGTTATACTATCTTTTATTATTTGATCACTCTTGTGAAACCCTAAAACTTTAGGGTTCAGTATAAAACCCTAGCCTCTTGATGCTAAGGGTATTGATTATGAAACCATAATATACTTAGGGATATTGATGAAGTCTAGAAATCCTATTCTTTTGATGTTTAGGGTTTTGATATTGTTATGATAAAAACCATAGTCCTTTAGGGTTTGTTGTTAATGTCTAAATGAAGCCCTAGATCTTTAGGGTTTATAAACAAAAACCTTGTAATAACTAACGTAAGATACTAGGAATGAAACCCTAGGTGTATATTCATCCATATGATCAAAACCCTAGCTTGGTCAAAATTGTTGTATATCTAACTTTGATGTATTGATGTTTGTGTCTTGGGTTTACCTAATAGATATTGATGTGAAATGCTAGTGCATCCTAGATATGTATATGCGAGTATGCTAACTTAATTGTTGATACTCATGTTTTAGTTTGTGAAATCTAAGGTTTGTAACAAAACCCTAGTAGAGATTAATATTCTAGGTCATGATGATATTGTTTTTTATTATTGATATGATTTAGCTTTGATGATAACATCTAGGGTTTGCAACAAATCCTAGTAGAGTATGACATGTAATTCTAATAGCACAATTTTGAAACCTTAGATGTATAATACTATGATAGAATTGTTATTTTATTGAATTGTTGATATCTAAGGATTTATGTCTTGAATATGGAGTCTAGGTTTCATGACAAAACCCTAACAAGAAGTTGGAGTCTAAAAAAATGTGTCTCTTGTTGATTATGAACCTAAATATGTTTAGGTATTTGATGTCTAAAGTTTGAATCATAGTAACATGATATTGATATAGTTAACTTCATGATTCCATATATTTGTATTTGGTTGTACTTTCTATGAAAGTATTGCAGCTAAATAATCTTGAAGATGTTGAATATATTCATAATAATGAGCACGATGAAGGAATTTATAAGAATGACGATGATCACGATAACCTTGATGCCATGAGAAACAAATGAAACCTTGAAAAGTTCAAGTTTCTTCGATGTTATAAAAGAAGGTAACTGTTGATATCCCTAAGTTGAGAGGGAGCTTGCATAGAAGAAAAGGTATATCTCCCATGTTAAGAGGGAGGTCATATTGTGACATGCATAATGAATACCTTGAAGAAAGAATGAAACTGAAGAATGAAAGTACTACAAATAGATGTTCACGAATTCATGAAGTTGAAAAAGACTTGAGAAGTATTGAGGCCATATTTGGTGTTACTGAAGAAATAAAAGAAGAAAAACTTCTGACAAGTTGTATTTGAATTAAGAATAATTGAGGACCCCAAAGGTTTGTGTTTACCTGTATATATCTTTAAAGGTTTATTACTAATTGGGGTTGTAATTGTGTAGGATCTCTCCATAAATAGATTAAATGTTTGAAGCATTCTTGGAAGTGGCAGATATATCTCTAATTTAGTTTATAAGGAGAGATGGAAGCATCTTATGGCAAGATGCTTGGGAGGAAATTTGTCCATCAAATGTGTTGATGTCTAGATCCTGAAGTAAGGAGGGTGGCGTTGGTCATGGAGCCCTGACCTTGGATACACACCTAGATCCATGGGTTGGTGATAAAGCTTAAAAGCCTAACGGTGCCTAGAGTGGCTAAAGCTTGAGTTCACCTTAGTCCCACATGATTAAAGTATCTTGGTCATGTATCTAATCTGTAGCACTATGTGTTTTGTGACTCTTCATAGAGTACATCACTTTGAGATATTCCTTGTATCGCTGTATATATGTAATTATGAATAAATCCCTAGTTAAGAGGGAGTGTTGAAAAATGTAACTAGTGCCAGTCTTCATAATTGTATTCGAGTCATGATGTAATTTATTTGTCAAAAGAAATAATTTTTTTTTTTTACTGTAAGATAAATTGACTTATTAAAGCATGGGTTTCATGTTTGGGTTAATGGTTTTTAGGTCAAAGCCTCCATTGTAGGATTCTAGGGTTTACGTCAAGTGTCCTTGTCTATGTCATAATGTAAAAGATCCTTCTTAGTCTTCATCTATCAAGAAATAAATTTATTTTAATGTAAAATAGGTCATTTAGGTCTCCTCCACGTCGGCCTCAAAAAGGAAAAGTTGACCTCATCAAGGGAATTCAACCTCATGCAAACGCTATATAAAGGCAAAAATTTGACTCATTTGGAGTACACACTCTCATCAAGTTTGATATGCAATTGTTGGAGGCAGAAAAAGATAGTTAAGTTGCTAGAGAAGGATTGAAGAAGATAGAAGACCAAAATTGAGTTCTTGGGTAATCTATCTCTCACACATGTGAAGTTTCTGGATTTTAGCTAGGTTGAAATTATGAAGTTGTTGAGGTCCGAAATTTTGGAGTTGTTGGGGGTCGAAATTCTGGAGTTGTTGGGGGTCAAAATTATGGGTTGTTGTTGGGCTATAACTGTTGGACAAGAAGATATTGTTGAAGTCTGTTGAATCATCTTAGAAGGCTGAATTGGTGGAGGAGGAAGGTCTTTTGTGTCTAAGGTCTAGGTCTATCTCAATTTGATTTACTAGTGGAAGAGTTTGACTGGGGTTTCTCCTATAGAGGGGTTTTAGCCCTGGCTGAGTGCCTACATCTTGTGTCCCTTGTTGTGATATTCATTGTTTGGCATTTGTCTTAATGAATGGAACATAATAAAGTGAAAGAAGAACTAATAAGAATAAAAGAGAAATCACAAAAAAATTTCCAAGTCTAAGAAAAATCTACCTAAAGTTTCTAATCTATATGATACCCTGGATTTCACAACATTTATGCTCTAGGTTATTAATGCTAAGTACAATATATATCAATCAACAAGTTATGGATAATAATACATTGTTATGATTGTAAAGTTTTAAAACACGTATTAAAATTATTTAAAATATGATTAGTTATTACAACTTTTTATGTTGTAAGTTATTAATGTTAAATACAATATATATATATATATATATATGAGTGCACTCTTCTGTTCACACGATTTAAAATTTTTGGTTGCCCACCTTTTCTAGCAACCTCTGTTATAAATGGATAAAGAAAAGCTTTTTTAAAGAGACACTTTGAAAACTTTTACTATATGTGTTTTCTTTATAGCGTTAGAAAAAAGATCATAATTTAAACATGAAAGTAGCTTAAATAACACTCTTTTAAACTTAATGAATGTAAACACTAAAATCGGTGTTAAGTTTGTACTATGAACAAATTGGGTAAAGTTTATTTACAGAAACGTAAACCCTTAGAAAGGTTTGTGATTAATCTCTTATGAAGAGTTTTAAACCTACTGAATGTAAACACTAAAACAAGTATTAAGTTTGTTATATGAACAAATTGGTTTAAGTTTATTTACTTTCTAGATAAGTGTAAACCAGTAAAAAGGTTTGTGATTGATCCCTTCACTCCCAACTGCTTTTACTTCTTAAAAAAGGGAGTAAACGATAGACCCCAAAAGAAAAAAGCAAAAGAGGGTTAGAACTAAATTTATATCCCTAAAGTCAAGATATCCTTTGTAAAAACAAAATTTTTAGAATTGGATAGTCTACCTCCACTAATAAACGCAAAACAATAGCACGTAATCCCTAAGCATAAAATAATCTAACCATGAAATATAAGTATGTGGTGTGTCGTGTCCTAAGTGAAGAACATTACATTCTCTCTCAAACTATGTTGAAAATTTTGTGAGGTGGGGATGATGGTTCAATGCGTACGGGAGAGAAGTTAAAACATCACATGATGCTACTAATTAATCTAAATTAGCAGTCAAACATGTGAAGGGTTGATGCAGTGGATAATACAAGCGAGTGAGATTAATTGATAATTTTTTAATGTATTAAAGAGAGATGAGATGGTTGAAAGCTGCTACAGGTCTGAAGAGAAGTAAATTGCTGGTTCAAGGGGTGTGTCATCCAAGCGTGGTAAAACTTGTGAGATTCCGGGACGACATTGGTTGAAGATACAGTGAGAACTCATAACGAAAAAGTTAGAATATATTTGGAAAGACTCGAAGAGGAGAAGTAATGCTAGAGTAAGAGAAAAGAACTTTAAAGAACGAGAGTTAAAACCACAAGGAAAAACCTCTAATTCGAATCAAAATTTAGTTTCATTGCCAGATTGGATAGGAACCATTTGATGTATAGATGATCCATGATCAATGCTGAAAAGTTTGCTAGGTAAAATGTTTTTACATTTTTATTTGATGCGAAGAAAATTGATAATTGCATGGATTGAGCTATTTGAGAAAGAGAAAGAACATTAATGTTCTTTGAGATACATAGAGAATATTTACTCTGGCTAGAAGGTAGCAACATGTTTTTTATATGAGAAAAATGGAGCAACAATTTATGTTCGCATGAGGTCGAACAACACGTAAAATTGGTCTTTTTATGGTTTTAACCAAATTGAGAATTAATTTGTTGATTATAGGTATTAGTGGTGGAGATGTTACAACAAGAGGATTGTAACAAAGAATAAGTGATGTTCTTGAAGACTGTGGAAAAGAATCTGTTCCAGCTAAAGGTTGGAAATAAGGATGAAAAGTGAAGTTCTCAAAGAGGTGAGCCAGGGTTTCCATGTAGCTTTTGAACTTATGTTTCCACAAATGCAGTAGCGACTATACTGACTTTGAAAGGATGAGATAGTGCATAAAAGTGTGAATACTTGGTAAGTCTATCAATTGCCACCATGATGACACTCTTTCCTTCAATCTTAGGTAGACCTATGATAAAATCCATTGAGACCTCTTCCCAATTTGGCTTGGAATGGCTAATGGTTGTAAAATATCTGTGGTCTTAATTGTATCCACTTTATTTTTTTGGCAGACAAAACATTATACCTCAAACTTCTAAACATCAAATTTAAGGCCATCCCAAAAAAATTCCTTCTTGATTTGGTGGTAAGTTTTTAAAAATCCTGAGTGCCCTCCTATAGGAGAGTTGTGCAATTCCAAAAGAAATTTTTATTTGAGTTGGGAGTTCTTACATAGATATAAGCGATCTTTGTACCACTATGAATCATTTTTCCAAATAAATGTATCATATGCATTGAGATCTTGCTGCAAATTTTGAATGAGTGTCTACACCTCTTCATCATTCTTCCATTCATCCACTGCTTCAGTTATCCAATCATGTTGGATAATATAAATGGCACATAGAAATGCCTCTACATCCTCATCCCTTCTCGAGAATGCATCTGCAAAAACATTTTTCTTCCCTTCCGAACATTTTTTTGACCCATTTTTGTTGCTCTTCTCAAGATAATATTTGTTCCAAGAAGTATTTAAGACTATCACGATCTGTTTTTACCTTGAATTTTTTCCCATTAGGTAATGACGTCATTGCTTCAGGGAATGTAGTTTTGCTAACATTTTCTTCTCACAAATAGGTTTGTGTAAACTATTCCCTATATTGAATCTTTCAAAATAAATGGGTCTTTCTTCTTGCATTAAAACAACACGAATGCCATTTCTCGAGGCATCAC
>APFE030192979.1:237776-274940 GCA_000404065.3 Pinus taeda
CATACATACAATACCATGGGTCATTACCATGGTTCCTTCAATACCATCTATCTAATACCATGGGCCCATTACATTATTACTAACTACTTGTGGTCCCTTACATGATATAGGTTACCCACCTTATTTATTACTATGGCCCATCCCATTATTACATTATTCCCTTGGGTACCTCCCTTTATACCCCATATTATCCCCCCTAGGTATATAACATTCCACCCCCCTTAACATGTTTCATCCCCGAAACATGGGAAGAACACAAATGATAAGATCTACTCAAAAGAGTAGTCCACTGGTACCATGCACATGCATCTAGCCATCCAAATGAAAGGTGAAACCTCGATCTCGCTCGCTTGAGATGGAAGTTGACCGTGGTAGCTCTTCTATGTTGATGTGCAGTAGGTGGATCTTCGCTCCTTGCTATTCCTCATGCGGAGGTTGTTTTCCTTGTGGCTAATTGGTTGCCATCTTGTTGGTTGTTTTCTTACAGGGTGATGTGGGTGATGATATGTTCGAGTTTTAACCCACGGTGTCTTTTTCTTTAATTCACCCTTTACTGGAGCCTGACTGTTATCTGGTGCATGTTGTGCTGCTTGTTGTGGTGTCTTATCTTCCAATATTACTTCAACCACTTTATCTATTACTATGGCCCATGCCATTATTACATTATTCCCTTGGGTACCTCCCTTTGTACCACCCATGGTATTGCATGTATGAGGCCTATATAGAGGCTAGAGACTCCACATGGAGAGATGTCAAGGATTATTGTATGAATAGGCATATGGCTTGTGGACTGTTCTCCTTCCTTAAGGAGTGAATGTATGGTGTTTCCCTACCTTAAGGGTTTTGATCAATAAAGTGAATCATTTCTATTCTATATTTAGATCTTGTTATTTCTTGGGCATATTTCTATTATCATATATTTTTGGGTTAGAGCTATAACAACAAATGACCCTCCACTAGCTCCATTAGCTATTAGAACTAGTTCAACTGAGAACAACTAGAAATAACTGACCTGGATTACTAAAATTTAGCAATCACACATACTTAACTGAACTCCAAGCCCTCTAACTCGAATACGCTGAGCTAACTATGTGACAAGAGCCATGTCGCCTCATTTAACTTCCTCCAAGTTGTCTGCTTATGTGAAAATTCAAATTTTCTAAATTTGACCAAGGCAAAGTCAAATTGAGACTTTCTTGCTACACTTCCCAACATGTATATCTTCTTCTTTTGATGTTTCTTGTTTTTTTTTCTCCTCTTCACAATCTATGTAAAATAATTTATTTGTTATCACAACTATAACAAAACCATTTTTCTCTTTTTTCTCCACTTGTTGTGGTGTCAACCTTGTAGATTGTGGGAGGCTAGGAGTGACAACACTTCCATAGTTATAGTAATGAGTGGTGAACCTCCTTGTTGCCATAATTTTTCTTTCAATATTTCTTTCCACCCTAAACGCATTCTCCAATGACTTAGGTTCCCAAAGGAAAACCTTATTTTTTATGCTATCCTTTCAAGTCTCTATGAAGGCATCATTCATATGCTCCTCTAAAATATTAGTTACCTTAATATTAGACCTTTGGAAGTTCTTAATGTGCTCCACAACTGAAGCCTTTTGTTTGAGATTTATCAATTGCTTAAAAAAGATATTTATTTTTGTATCCTCATAATGTTCTATCAATTCCTCTATAAAAATTGTCCAAGTGACAAGTTATTTACAAGAGAAAATCCATCGATACTACACAAACTGATTGGGTTCTAAATATAAAGATACAATGCGTACCTTTTGTGTGTGTTGCACATCGTGTAAATCAAGGAATGAATCTATCTTTAGTATCCATGTTACCATATCCTTGCCATCAAAATTCCTCATATCGATCTTTGGAATGTGGTTGGTATCAACCCAAAGTTGGAATCTCTAAAATCATGATTCACATTCCTTTTGTTCTCATCATGAGTTTCATAGAATACCTTCTCACCACTATGAAGCATTTCTTGTATAAACTTTGTCAAACCTTCCATGTCCCCTTTTAAACCATTCTTCAAACCTTCCATGTCCCCTTTTATTTCTACTTTTAAACCATCCATCTTAGCATTCATCATTTCTTCTAGCTCATTTTTGGTTGCTCTTTGTGAGAGTGAAATTTGTTGCACTTGGTCTTGTAATTTTGACATATCATGTTGCATTTCTTCCTCTTCTTCATACATCATAATAGATATTTCTGGGGGTTTATTGGGTGTATAAATTGTTTTGCGAGTCATTTTAGAACCAAATAATGATATTTATGCTTCACTATGCCCTTTGAATCACTTCAAATTGATGCTTCAAACAAAAGTTATGCAATTTTAAAAATACACACCTTTTTTGTTTTTAAGAGCTTGATTTTGAGCTTGTTGATCTAACTAAACTTGAAACTATTGTATCTCTACGATTTTGGTCTCCCAAGATATGAAATTTCGTCTTGATTTAGCTCTTTTTGTCTTCTTTCCAACCCCAAAAGTTAGACTAAGATTGGATTCTTCAAGATAAAGTTATGCCATATCTCCCACAATGACCCGATTATGGACTAGTTCAGTAGAGAGAACTTGTACATGATTCCATGTGTCATTGTTTTAACCTTCAGCCCTAAAACTTGTACTTGAGAAGCTAAAGCTTATGCAATTTTAGTTACTCTTTACGAAATTCAAATCCAATGCTTGAAGAAAAAGTTGTGTTGATTTTCCCCCGTACACATATTTGAGATTGAATTATGGAGCATACAAAGGCCCTAACTTCCTTGGACCATATATCTTAAAATATAGTGAAAAAGGGTGTAAAATTTTAAGCAGATGTTCATAAAGGTTTCTCCTCCACGTGGTAAAAATTTCAGGGTTTGAAGCTTCACAATTTTTTTTTTATAGAGAAAATTCCATGATGACTCGTTTGAAGCAACAAGACCCTGGGATCAAGAACTTTGATACCAAATGTTAGGTATTGAAATTAAAAAAATGTAGAAACACATGAAAAGAAAGATCAATGACTTATAATAAGACACTTCAAGGAGGTAACCTCCTTTACATAAATGACAATTCTTGGATGATTCAAATGAAAAGACCTCCTTGGTATTTATAGGAGTCTAAAGGGACAAAATATAAATAAGGCCAACATAACAATAGTGAGGGCACAACAATAACAATAGTAAGGGCACAACAATAACAATAGTGGGCTTCTATGGGGCAAAACAATAACAATATAGGGGTTACACTAGTGTTATAGGGACTTTACAAGTTGCATTACACCTATGGCACTAACCAAACTATCCCTCGAGTTTGGTAAATAACATAACAAATTGATGCACTTATCTTCATCTGAAATCTTAACATCAACAAATAATAACTAACTTACCACAATATTGAAGGCATTTATATTCTTTCTCACCGAGTCTCCATCCTTCATCCTAGGGTTATATAGCTTCTTTCGTAGGAATAATTTGTTCTCCAAGGAATTAGATTAATATGAAGCCCCTATCTTGTCCCACAAATATTTTGTTGTAGCTCCCCCTCAAACATTCAGTAATACTGAATCTGAGAGACATAATTGTATTGTGTCTTTTACTTTCAATCCAACTTAGTCCAATATTCTATTGACATTGTTGTTGGTGTAATACTCGGATCCACAATAATCCAATGATCTCTATCCACCAACAAATCTTCTATTTTGAGCTTCTATAGATCGAAACTTTTCCCATTTAATTTCTCAATCTTTAGCTTTGAATTGCTTTCCATATCCTTTTAACCACAAGAATCACATCTGCAAATCTCCCACTGTAATAGGGTTTACCACAGGCCCAAGCCAAACCCCTTAGCCACAAAGGCTTCCCCTTGAAGCCAAAACTACTATGATACCAAATGTAGATTTTAATCTTGTACAATTAATTGTTGCAAACATATTTTTAATTAAAAAAGGAAATATGCAAGAACAAACATACACATTAACACATAGCTTTTATCTTGGAATCCTAAACCAGGAAAACCAACAAGATCTTTTGAATATACTCCTTCTGTAAGCATTATGATACAACATATATATCCTGCACCATTCATGAATCACCAATCTATTTACCTCATATTAGAATATAGTCATAGTTCCTTAATCAAAATTACAAAACCATGGTCAAAACCACCATGCACCAAACAACAACTTTTAGCAAAACTCTATGCCCAAAACTAAGAAAAACATACATAAAAACTCGCTTAAATTTCCATTTTATGGTGGTTCTTCCCCTGAATCCCTTAAACAAGGGGGTGCTCCCCCTATGACCTCCTTGTTGTGCATCACATAGTTTTACATTGTGTGGGGATAATCATGCAAAGATTATAACAAATTTCTAACACTTAGTGCATTTGACAACTAGATACACCAATGTGTTTAAATGTTTTTGACACACTATTGAATTATAAAAATAAATTGTCAACCAATGCACCATTTATTAAGGCACATTGGTGTGTGTCTTCTAGGAAATTAAACATACAACTTAATTTTTGGATTTTTCAAGATATAAAGCTATATTTTATAACCAAATGTCTAAAACCAATCATAGTGTGATTATATACGAAACATACTAGTGCACTTTTGATGGGTGTACAACGATACGTTTTGGTTTTTAATATAAAAACCAATATTGTATAACAAAGTGTCTAAATTCAGTCAACATGTTATGGATAATAATGCATTGTTATGATTGTAAAGTTTTAAAAACTAATTAGAGTTGTTTAAAATTAAAATAAATTGCATTTTCAATCATAGATTAGTTATTACAAGCTTTTATAGTTGGAAAATGTAACTAGTGTCGTATTCATAATTGTATTAAAATCATGATGTAATGTATTTTTCAAAAGAAAGAAAAAGGAAATTTTATTGAAAGAGAAATTGACTTATTAAATGATGGGTTTCATGCTTGGGTCAATTGTTTTTAGGTAAAAGCCTCCATTGTATTATTCTAGGGTTTATGTCAAGTTTCCTTGTCCATGTCATAATGTAAAAGACCCTTCTAATTAGGTGTCATATATTAATAAATAAATTTATTTTAATTTAAAATAGGTCTTTTAGGTCTCCTCCACCAAGTCGGCCTCAAGAAGGATAAGTTGGCCTCATCAAGGAAATTAAACCTCATACAAACACTATATAAAGGCATCAATTCGACTCATTTGGAGCACACACTCTCATCAAGTTTGATCTACTATTGCTAGAGGCAAAAAAAGATAGAAAAGTTGTTGGAGAAGGATTGAAGAAGCTGGAAGACCAAAATCGAGTTCTTGGGTAATCTATATCTCACATGAGTGATGTTTATGGATTGTTGTTGGGTCAAAATTATGATTTTTTGGGTACTGAAATTCTGGAGTTATTGGGGGTCAAAACTCTGGGTTGTTGCTGGGATATAGTTATTAGACAAGAAGAGATTGTTGAATTTTGTTGAATCATTTTGGAAGGCTGACTTGGTAGAGGAGGAAGTTATTTTGGGTCTATGGTCTTGGTCTATCTCAATTTGATTTACTATTGGAAGAGTTTGATTGGGTTTTCCCCTATAGAGGGGTTTTATCCCTAGCTGAGTGCCTACATCTTGTGTCCATTGTTGTGATCTTCATTGTTTTGCATTTGTCTTGATTAATGGAAAATAATAAATTCAAAGAAGAACTAATAAGAATAAAAGAGAAATCACAAGAAAATGTCAAAGTCTAAGAGAAATCTACCTAAAGATTCTAATCCATATGATGCCCTATATTGGTCAACATGGTTTTAGAGCCTGATTTATTTGCATAAGGGTAGGAAAAAGGTCACAAAGGGCTTATAAACAAGCAAGGAAATCAATCATCTAAGATTGAGCTCCTAGGAGAAGGATTTTACAATTCTGAGCATAATTCCAAGCCCTAATTACAATGATTAGGTTGCAAGCACAATGAGGGGCATATAAGCCCTGTTCTAGGGGACCGAAGAGCCAATATTGCAACTCATTCAAGGACGATCACCTTGAATAAAAGATCGAAGTTCTAGGCTCACTTTTTATACTCTGAAATCACCTCCAAAAGAGAGTCACTGCCATCTTCTCAAGTTCTGAGCATGTTTGAAGGATTCATCCTACAAAATAAGTATGCGCTAATTGGAAGGCTACAATAACGATGAAAGAAGGTCGATACCCTTACTTCAGATGTGAGTATAAGAAACCTAGTCCAATCTATTTGAAGAGGAATTATTTTATTAATGTCATATACCTATTTAATGACATAAAGGCTGAAATACCCGAAGTAAAAGCCACATCCCGTGGTAATCACATAATCCAAATTTTAGCAGTAATGAAGAAGTAATGTTCAACTAATCTAAAAGAAGCATACAACATCTTGGTTCAAGGATAAAGGAAACGATACCTGTGCATACAACTCATACATTAGGGAAAGTCTTTGTTTTGAATATATGACATCCTAGAGCAAGCCTTGTGACAATCTCTATGAACATGAAGGATGAAGGCACATAATTGTGGGGTATGTATAGTATATTCATTCGTTAAAATATTATAAGGTTAATTAATTACATGGTTCTAGGGTTTGTTATCAGTTTTTGAGATTGATATTTATATATAGGATTGTAAACCCTAGATGGCTCATGGATAAACCCTAGCCATATGAAATCATAACCCTAACTTACTAGCTCACTCATAAAAACCTTATTTCCTGGTTTCTAGGGTTTGTGTGTAGTTTAGGGTATGGATGGATGTGACGATTTTGTAAGCTAAGATTTGTATTTGAAGACCCTAGGATTCCATCCTCCATTATTGCATAGAAACCCTAGATTGAAATCGACATAATGTTTTTGGTATCACATATTTTTCTTGGTAGTATTTGTTAATAAGTACTGTAGGTATAAAGATCATGTTTAAATCCAGAGGGGGCGCTTCAAGGAATCCCTACGAGGTTTGTAAAAAATGGAATAGTTCAAGCAATGTCTTTAACTAAAGGTATTTTTATGAGGTTCTCTTCATACAGAAGGTATGTTCATTCTATTTTATTTTGCTTTACATTATTGACATCATTATGTCTAGGGTTTTGAACCTTAAATATTCTTGTTAGGGTGATTAATCGATAGATTGAATCTACCCTCGTTATACTATCTCTTATTATTTGATCATTCTTGTGAAACCCTAAACCTTTAGGGTTCACTATAAAACCCTGGCATCTTGATGTTAAGGGTATTGATTATGAAACCATAGTCTAATTAGGGATGTTGATGAAGTCTAGAAATCCTATTCTTTTTATGTTTAGGGTTTTCGTATTGTTATGATAAAAACCATAGTCCTTTAGTGTTTTTTGTTAATGTCTAAATGAAGCCCTAGATCTTTAGGGTTTATAAACAAAACCCTTGTAATAACTAACGTAAGATACTAGGAATGAAACCCTAGGTGTATATTCGTCCATATGATCGAAACCCTAGCTTGGTCAAAATATTTGTATATCTAACTTTGATGTATTGATGTTTGTGTCTTGGGGTTTACCTAATAGATATTGATGTGAAATGCTAGTGCATCCTAGATATGTATATGCGAGTATGCTAACTTAATTGTCGATACTCATGTTTTAGTTTGTGAAATCTAGGGGTTGTAACAAAACCCTAGTAGAGATTGATATTCTATGTCATGATGATATTGTTTTTTATTATTGATATGATTTAGCTTTGATGATAAAATCTAGGGTTTGCAACAAATCCTAGTAGAGCATGTCACATAATTCTAATAGCATAATTTTGAAACCTTAGATGTATAGTACTATGATATAATTTTTATTTGATTGAATTGTTGATATCTAAGGCTTTATGTCTTGAAGATTGAGTCTAGGGTTCATGGAAAAAGCCCTAACAAGAAGTTGGAGTCTAAAAAGATGTGTCTGTTGCTGATTATGAACCTAACTATGTTTAGGTATTTGATGTCTAAAGTTTGAATTGTAGTAACACGATATTGATATAGTTAACTTCATGCTTCTATATATTTTTATTTGGTTGTACTTGCTATTAAAGTTTTGCATGTAAATAATCTTCAAGATGTTGAAGATGTTCATAATAATGATCACCATGAAGGAAGTTATAAGAATGATGATGATCATGATAACCTTGATGCCATGAGAAATAAATGAAGCCTTGAAAATTTGAAGTTTCTTTAATGTTCTAAAAGAAGGTAACTGTTGATATCCCTAAGTTGAGAGGGATCTTGCATAGAAGAAAAGGTATATCTCCCAAGTTAAGAGGGAGGGCATATTGTGACAGACATAATGAATACCTTGAAGAAGGAATGAAACTGAAGAATGAAAGTACTATAGATAGATGTTCACAAATTCATGAAGTTGAAAAAGAATTGAGAAGTACTGAGGCTGTATTTGGTGTTACTAAAGAAATGAAAGAAGAAAAACTTTTGACAAGCTGTATTTGAACCAAGAATAACTGAGGACCACGAAGGTTTGCGTTTACTTGTATATATCTTTAAAGGTTTATTACTAATTGGGGTTGTAATTATGCAGGATCTCTCCATAAATAGATTAAACATTTGAAGCATGCTTAGAAGTGGCAGATATATATTTGATTTAGTTTATAAGGAGAGATGGAAGCATCTTATGACACGATGCTTAGGAGGACATCTGTCCAGCGTATGTGTTGATGTATAGATCCTGAAGTAGGGAGGGTGGCATTGGTCGTGGAGCTCCGACCTTGGATACACACCTAGATCCCTGGGTTGGTGATAAAGCTTAAAATCCTGATGGTGCCTAGAGTGGCTAAAGCTTGAGTTCACCTTAGTCCCACCCAATTAGAGTACTCTGGTCAGGTGTCTAATCTATAGCACTGTGTGTTTTGTGACTCTGCATAGAGTATATCACTTTGAGATATTCCTTGTACCTTTGTATATATGTAATTATGAATAACTCCCTAGTTAATAGGGAGTGTTGAAAAATGTAACTAGTGTCGGTCTTAATAATTGTATTGAAGTCATGATGTAATGCATTTGTCAAAAGAAAGATTTTTTTTTTTGAACTATAAGATAAATTGACTTATTAAAGCATGGGTTTCATGTTTGGGTGAATGGTTTTTAGGTCAAACCCTCCATTGTAGGAGTCTAGGGTTTATGTCAAGTTTCCTTGTCTATGTCATAATGTAAAAGATCCTTCTTAGTCTTCATCTATCAAGAAATATATTTATTTTAATGTAAAATAGGTCTTTAGGTCTCCTCCACCACGATGGCCTCAAAAAGGACAAGTCGACCTCATCAAGGGAATTCAACCTCATGCAAACGCTATATAAAGACAACAATTTGACTCTTTTGGAGTATACACTCTCATCAAGTTCGATATGCAATTGTTGGAGGCATAAAAAAATAGTAAAGTTGCTAGAGAAGGATTGAAGAAGCTAGAAGACCAAAATCAAGTTCTTGGGTAATCTATCTCTCACATGTGCGAAGTTCCTGGACTTTAGCTAGGTTGAAATTATGAAGTTGTTGAGGTTCGAAATTTTGGAGTTGTCGGGGATCAAAATTTTGGTTGTTGGGGGTCGAAATTCTGGGTTGTTGTTGGGCTATAGCTATTGGGAAAGAAGAGACTGCTGGAGTTTGTTGAATCATCTTGGAAGGCTGACTTGGTGGAGGAGGAAGGTCTTTTGGGTCTAAGGTCTTGGTCTATCTCAATTTGATTCACTACTGGAAGAGTTTGATTAGGGTTTCTCCTATAGAGGGGTTTTAGCCTTGGCTAAGTGCCTACATCTTGTGTCTCTTGTTGTGACGTTCATTGTTTGGCATTTGTCTTAATGAATGGAACATAATAAAGTGAAAGAAGAACTAATAAGAATAAAAGAACAATCACAAGAAAATGTTCAAGTCTAAAAGAAATCTACCTAAAGATTCTAATCCATATGATGCCCTGGATGTCACAACATTTATGCCCTAGGTTATTAATGCTAAGTACAACATATATATCAGTCAACAAGTTATAGATAATAATACATTGTTATGATCATAAAATTTTAAGAACCTATTAAAATTATTTAAAATATGATTAGTTATTACAACTTTTTGTTTTGTAAATTATTAATGCTAAGTACAACATATAGTTATGAGTGCACTCTTACATTCACATGATTTAAAATTTTTGCTTACCCACCTCTTCTAGCAACTTTCATTATAAATGGATAAAGAAAAACTTTTTTGAAGAGAAGCTTTGAAAACTTTTACTAAATGTGTTTTCTTTATAGTGTTAGAAAAAAATCATAATTTAAACATAAAAGTAACTTAACTAAAATCTTTTAAACTTAATGAATGTAAACACTAAAAAGAGTATTAAGTTTGTTATATGAACAAATTGGGTAAAGTTTATTTACAACCACAATGTGTTTTCTTTATAGTGTTAGAAAAAAAATCATAATTTAAACATAAAAGTAACTTAAATAAAATCTTTTAAACTTAATGAATGTAAACACTAAAGCAAGTATTAAGTTTGTTATATGAACAAATTGGGTAAAGTTTATTTACAACCACATAAACCCTTAAAAAGGTTTGTGATTAATCTCTTGTTGGGAGTTTTAAACCTACTAAATGTAAACACTAAAAGAAGTATTAAGTTTGTTATATGAACAAATTGTTTTAAGTTTATTTACTTTCTAAATAAGTGTAAACTCTTAAAAAGGTTTGTGACTAATCCCTTTGCTCCCAACTAATATAGAACCACTGCTTTTACTACTTTAAAAAAGTAAACTATAAACCCAAAAAAAAACAAATTTATATCCCTAAAGTGATGCAAGATATTCTTTGTAAAAACAAAATTTTTAGAATGGGATAGTCTACCTCCACTAATAAAAGCAAAACAATAACACGTAATCCCTACGCATAAAATAATCTAACCATGAAATATGAGCATGTGGTGTGTCGTGTCCTAAGTGAAGAACGTTACCTTCGCTCTCAAATTATGTTGAAAATTTTGTGAGGTGGTGATGATGGTTCAATGAGTATGGAGAGAAGTTAAAACATCACATGATGATACTAATTAATCTAAATTAACAAAGATGATACATTCATTGCAGTCAACATGTGAAGGGTTGATGCAGTGGATAATCAAAGCATGCCGAAGACCATGGTAGAATGAAGGATTGAGATTAATTGATTATTCTTTAATGTATTAAAGAGAGATTAATATATTTATATATGTTTAAATAAAAAAATAAATAAGATTTTTTAGTAAAATATATTTTTGAAGTTTTAAATAGTTAGCTATTACATTATTTAAGAGATTAATTTATTTATTATTACTAAATAACAATAATTTATCATCAAATTACAATAGCTCAAGTCAAATAATTATAAGATTTATGATACCCCAATCGGGGTGTAACACAAGAAATCAAGAGGCACTGGGACGATGGGACCGGGAAGGGAGAGGAAGAGGACAAGTGGGTGAGTAGATAGATGAGAAAAATGAAGTGAGAGGACAGGGAAGAAGGAAAGTGGATGGGCAGAGCAGAGAAGGTACAACCCCTGAGAGAATGAGGGTGGAGACGGATGAGCATGACAGTGAAGAGGGCAGGGAAGTAAGCAGGGGGATGGGAAGAAGGATGTCAGCAAGTGGCAAGACGAGGACAACACGCATACAACAAGATCATCCGGGAGCAAGTGAGGGTTAATGCGAGGAGGTGGTAGCCAAGACGGGGGGTCATCATTCCAAGGTGACGACGAAGGGATTAGCGCAGGAAATAATGACAGATAGGTGGCAGCAAAGGTAAATGACAGGAAGGGGAGGGGCATAAACCATAAGGGAGAGCAGAGCATAGTTAGATGCATGTAGAAGACGGAGACGAAAGTCGACGATAAGAAAGGTGGCCGAAGATCGATGCTCCAGCCTGCGGACGGAAGCAACATCCGACCTGCAAGTTGGTATGTAGTTCCTCTGACCCCTAACTTCGTAAGGCTGAAGATGAATATTTGTAGGAATATAGGAAATTTGATAAGGAAAAGGAATGAGTCAAGCAAGGAGGTACCCAGACACTCCCGCGATCCTAGTTGGGAAAAAATAGCAGAAAAGCTTATGAAAACCCAGGGTAGGAAGCTAAGGTGTGAGGGACTAGAACCCAGGATGGGAGAGGTCCACACCATGGCAAATGCTCGAAATAAAATCAAACAGAGTGAGACTTTAGTCACCCCTGTAGGAAACTATGGGAGGAAACCAGAAGGTAACAAGGAAGCACCTCAGGGAAGAAAAAGAACAGAGAAAAAAGAGAATCAGGGAAACAAGAAACTTTTAGGGGAGGAATATAGGGTTAACACCCTGAGGGAAGATGTAGCCAAACCAGAGAGACCCTAGAAAGTGAGGAATAGAAAACCAACCTTACCTGGGGAAGAAACCATGAGGACGCCCAAGACAGGCAGGTCGCGTGCCGATTGTTGCCGTGAGGGACAAACGGCAAGGGAATCAAGAAAGGAAAGAACCCATAACATTGAGAGGACTGGTGACATTATGAAAGAAATTTCGAAGGAAACAAATTTTGGCAATGGAAGGGATAACAAAAAGGACATAGGCAAACATGATTTTTTTTTGTTTTACTATTATAAAACTGACAATTGTAATGACTATGTGATAGGTCTCACCTCACACTATGCCCAGCATAGTGAGGAAGACAGAGAACAACAAGAAGAAGACAGTAACAGGCAAGTAGGGAGTAACATGGCGCCCAAGAGAGGCAAGCAAGATAAAATGATGGTAGAAGGAATGAGCGGCTCGAACAAAGAACAAAGGAAAAGAGGGAGAAAGCCAAGCAGTGAACATATGAAAACCCTTATTGATGCTTATATGGCAGAGAACCCGCCAGACATCAGAGCCTAAATTGTTGGTTGGGAAAGAGAACTTAATGACAGTATCAAGAACTAAGACATCCCCATAGAGGAGTGGGAAAGTATGGTTCCTGATCCAGGGAATTCTCGAGGCCACCACTCCCTTTTCAGACAAACAATACAATAGTATTGGGTCATGAAGAATGTGGTGGCACGGGCCATGACCCTTAACCGAGAACAAGCAACGTGTGGCAGAATAGAGGCAAAGGAGAATACCAAGGAAAAGGATCTAGTCGGGTCTGAACTACTCAGGGAAATAGCAACAGTTCAGATACAGACCTATAGAAACAACTTGGCCTTGGGAAGAATTGAGCAAACACTACAAGATATGAAGAGAAGCGAGATGCTTGGCTCTAGTGCCAAAGCGCTAGCCCCAATGATATCCTTAGATGAGGATTGAAGCAACGGTCTAGTACAAATCTGATAAAATTTTGATGAAATGCTTTTACTTGTTTAATTTGTTTAATCTGAACAGTAGCATAGACAATAAAGACAATGTCGCTAGATGGATAGAAAAAAGCATTTTCAAATTTCGGAAAGGTTTTAATGCAGACAAGTAGCTATTTGGTTTTCTTTGGGCATTCTTTAGGCAGGTAAGCCACCTGGAGCAAATGGGAGTTTTTAATTTTGGAAAATTAATATGAATAGAAGAAACACTACCAAGTTTATAATTTTTTTTAATAAGATTTATGATAAAAAATTATTTTTTTATAATGAAGTAAAAATTTTCAAGCCAAATAATTATAGTATTTATGATAAAATTTTATATTAATAAAATTCACGAGTTACAGTATTTATGATAAAATTTTTATATTAATAAAAATTCACGAGTTACATGTATACATAGTGTAGATAGAAAAAATCACAAATAAAAATATGTAAAATTGTATTTCAAAAAATTTGACCTTTTCACCTTATAGAACAATAAAATAACAATTCAATCAACAAAGGAGAGGTGGTGTCAATTGACCACGTTAGAAAGGGAAAGAAATATGATAAACACTAGTGTCTTGATGAAGTAACTAAGGTCCTGTTGTTTTAGAGTTGTTTAAAATGCTTGATTTTTATTTTATTTTATTTATTTCTTTCTCTTTCCCAACACCATTGACCTTGCTTAACTTCCTTGCCATACACATTTGCTGCTTTGTTCCCTTTTGTAAATTCAAATTTGATTTGAAACGTGGATGGTGTAGTTCGCATGGAATCTGAGAGTTGGTGTACCTTTAAATAATGACAAAAGCGGATCACCACTCAACATCTACATAGCAGCAGGCCATACGGAATGATTACGTTGATCTGTAACCTCTCAATATACTCAAAGGAACCGCAAAAAGCAATTACTCACCTTAATTTATAATTAAGGAACAACTGTTACATAATTTTAAGAATTATAATAAAAAATCAATTAACGTAAACATCACTCCCTTCGCTGTGACTCAACCCAATTCTCCAGCCATTCTCTGCGTTGGCGATGGCTACTTTTAGCCGACCGCCCGAAAATTAAATGAAAACAAACGCCGACACTAAGGATAACGGATAGCAGGTCCACTGGAGGGTCCCGCCTCTCCTTCAAATGGCAGTTCCACCTGCTACTGCCATAATGACTTGCCACCCTACAACCAAACTTACCCTTCAGCGACGGCGGCCCTTTACGTGCAGTGCGACTTTTAGAGCGTTCCCTACTTAAAGCCCCCGGGGTTCGACTCCTGTCAGGCCACACCGACGGGTTCTTCTTGTTTTCAGGTGCGCGCTCGTTAACATTACAGAGGAGCTTGCAGGGTTTCGTGTTATGTTTTTTTTTAATTGAAAATTTTGTTAGAGAAGTTTTAGTTTTGTTTGAGATCGGACTGGGATATTTGTGAAAATCAAACTTTTATACCTAGTAGTTGGATCACATTCTCAATATTTGTAATATTTGTTATATGTTTGATCATATTCTCGATATTTGTTATATGTTTTCCAAATAATCTTGTTTGATTTAGATTGGACAATCAGACCTGTGAAAAAATTTATTTTGCTTGATTCAAATTAGACCACTAAATTTGTAAAAACCAAACCTAATCGTTAGATCACATCCTCTAACTTGTTATATGTATGTTTTGATTTTCATGGTTTTTTTCCCTTGGTTGCAGGGTCAACAATGGCGTTCAATGTGTTTTACGTTTACATGCTGGTATGCCTCTGCATTGCAAGTTTCTGTAATGGAGAAGAGCCTGTGGTTGATACTGTGTTAGCTACTGCACCGGCGGCGCCCACTGCTAAGCCACCCACAACTGCACCGGCGGCGCCCGTCTCAACTCCGAAGCCTCCCACGACCACGCCCGTAGCGCCCGCTGTCGCTCCCACGAAACCGGCTCCGCCCGTAGCGCCCGCCGTCGCTCCCACGAAGCCGGCTCCGCCCGTGACGGCTCCCACCAAAGCTCCTCCTCCCACTACTAAACCACCCGCCGTTGCTCCTGCCAAAGCTCCGGTTTCCGCACCGCAGGTGGCTACGCCTCCGGTTGCCGTACCCCCGGTCGCTACGCCGCCTGTCGCCGCGCCGCCAGTGGCGGTGCCTCCGGCCTCTCCTCCGGCTATTCCACCACCGGTGCAGGCTCCGGCACCTTCGCATCACAAACGCAAGAAGAAGAAGAAGAAGCACCACCACGGCTCCGCCCCTGCGCCCACTCCGTCCGCACTGAAAAGCCCGCCCAGTCCTCCACTTGGGAGTCCAGGGCCTTCTACCTCCGCCGATTTATTCTCTCCCGCCCCTACACCACCGGTAATCTCCGCCACCATTTATTCTAGTAAGCTATTTAATCTCTGTTCAAGATCTGACGTGGCTGCCTGTTTTTGGTTTTTGTTTTTTTGGTTGCAGAGTGCAGGAATGAAGAGCTTCGCCGCGAGCATGGGTGGCACGCTGGTCATCGTGCTGGCCTCCTCCCTTGTCCTGTCGCTTTCACGTTAGAATTGTTTGCTGGACGATTACATTTTCCGACATGTTTTCCTATTTTCCAGAGGTGTAATAATGATGTGTGATCGACTATTATATTCATTCATTTACTATTGTATTTTCCCGTTATAATTGCAGAGAAGTGGAGATCGATTTTAATACTTTTGGGCTTTGCTGGAAATAGATTTAATCTAATATATTAGTGCTTATAAACGATTGTTCAATAATGTTCCCAAACACATTTTTTTTCCCTTTTATTTTTAAATCAAATGGGAAGCATAGTTTAGTTTAATAAATTTGGGATGGTTTTTGGGTTTATATTTATCGAGTCAAAGTGTGATTTTTTATTGTTTAAAATGTATTTTTGAATGTATAAATAGATTAGCAATCAAATTTTAAAATTTAGCTTAAACTTATAATTATGCCTATAAATATATCTATTTCAAAATAACTCTTTCAAAACTTTAATTTCATAGTTAATAATTATTAAATAAATGGTAGATATTTAACCTCGATAAAATATACTAGTATTTATAGTAGTAATCACAAATTAAGGGTTAAGATTTACTTTCAAGTTAATAATGCCCTTTTTAATTTATTTATCTCAAATTAATTAATTAAATAAAATGTCATATTAATTATATTAAAGGTTAAGATTTGCATTCAAATTTATAATGCTCTTTTAAATTTATTTATCTCAAATTAACTAATTAAGAAAATGTCATATTAAGTATATGGTATTGATAAGCCATGATGTTGGCTTATGGTATTGTAACAAAAGTTATTTATAAATTGTCCCATTATAAAACGAGACTAAATCATCATAATTAAAAATAGTATTTAACTCATATTAATTTTTTTATAATTCATATAACAATAATAAAAAATGTTATAGTTTAATTAAAATTTGTACTAAATTTTAAGCTAAATAAACAAAAAAAATAAATATAAAAAATCATTTCATAAAATGTTAAAATATTTAATTACTATCAAAATATATTTATCAGTGCTTTATATTAGAGATGTTTTGTCAATATCCATTTGATAAAATTGGTTCTAAATTTAAAAGGAATTTAAAAGGAATTATATTAGTTTGAGTTTATATTTGTATTAAAAATTTTGTCAACAAAAGTTTGCAATTGCACCAAATGTTGTAAAGAAAATGCTATAAGGCATTTTTTCAAGAAGAATCTTACCATACCAATTATCATTGAAAATAAAAATTAGCAAAACAACAAATCATTCAGAACTAGAAGATAAAATCACTTACTTTTAAGTATCCCACCCAATTTCATCTTTTGCATTTGGCAATTTAGCTAGAGAGTTTGAGGGGGCGGGGAAGGAGTGGCTACCTTCGCTGCTCTATTGCTCTTTTCGTGCCTCTCATTTTCCATTGGGCGGACAGATCTAGCGCTTTTTGTTCTCTTTTTCTATCCACTGAAGTTGCTTGGTGCATTGGTGCCATCTCCTGCACCTCTGCACTATTATGTTGTTGTTCTTGTAATAGATGGGTTGCCTCTTCTGGTCTGTTAGTGCGATATTGGGCTTTTGGGGTTTATTTTGGGCACTGTTATGCAGATTATTTAGGGTTTATACCTTTATTTGATGCCTTGTCTGAGGGCATTTTTGGATACTTCTTATGGAGTATTTTTGTAAGTGGCTCTATCCACGTTTCTACATATGCTTTTAGCATTATGTAATCTTCTTATATGAATATAAGACTATCATGCTTTTTCTTCCTGAAAAAAGTTTGCAATTGCACCAAATGTTGTAAAGAAAACGCTGTAAGGCATAATTTCAAGAAGAATCTTACCATATGAAACATTATTGAAAGTAAAAATTAGCAAAACAAAAAGTCATTCAGAACAAGAAGATAAAATCACAGACATCTCGCCTAATTTCATATTTTGCATTTCACTAATTTAATGAAATAACCAAAATCGAAATAAGTTAAAAGTAATACGATTAAAAAAAATATTTAATTATAAAGAGTAACCAATCAATTTCCTTGCCCACATTGTTAATTTAAATAATTATTAATTGCAATTGGATATCTTCACTGTCACCAGGCCTAGCGACTCTGTAATCGAGACTTTCCTGCACAGTAGGGTAGCAAATATTTAGTGCCGAATGGGATGATGGATGTTTTTATAACTGAATTGACAACGAAATATTTCCAACTATTTTTCATCATCCAACAGACACTTACGGAGTACTAAATATTACATTTTCGGAATATAATTTAAAATAAATTATTTTATTATTAAATTAAAAATAACTTAAATATCATATTTACGAAATATAATTAAAAAAAGAGTTTAACTCGAAAAAAAATCCGATTCGATTAAAATAGTGTGTTTTTTGTGCACCATAGATGACTCTAACTTCATAGGGAGTCTTAACTTTGGGAGTTGTCTATAATGAGACTTTTTGGAGATTCCGGTGACGGAATCGGGCGGAAGAAATGAGGTTAAATCTTGATTTTTAGCAGTTAAAATGGTTTTTTGACTTCATATTTGGATTCAGCACCTTGAAAAACCCCTAGGATTAGCTAGGATTGTGCAGAAATTAGCTATCAAACTTGGGATTCCAATAAATTACTGCCGGATTCCGCCAAAAACACTTTCAAAAAGTCTCATTATAAACAACTCCTTAACTTTGTGTGAGGAAAACAATAATACCACTGCAAAGCAACACCTAAATAATTTTTATTACAACTTCATTAAAGTATATCATTTTTAATAATGACAATTATCTTTACCATTTATTAATGTATATCATTCTTTACAACTTTATTAAAGTGTATCATTTTTCATAATGGTGACTATTTTTATATTTAATAAAAAAATTGTAATTTAAATAACAATATTATAATACAATTTAACAATACTACATTTTACCTCCACCAAATATTTTAATAATGATATAAAGAACCTATTCATTATTTAAGCTTTAATATTTAAGTAATTGAATAAATTAATTTAGTTAACAGAAATTTGACTATATAATACACACGATTTAAAAGGTAAGCCTATAAAGAGTGTCTTGGGGAATTCTTGTTTAATATTTTCATAGATTATAGTCTTGGCAGCCTGATCTTTGGATTATATTGTTTACGTCGGTGGCTTCAAAAGTGAATCTAGTGAAACGTGTAGCAATTAAAATTTAACATTTCATATATTTTTAAATTAAAATATTTGTAAATTTTATGAGTTTTGATTAAATGAATAACTAAATGGTAAGGAAATGTGTTTTTTATTTATTTATTTTAATTATTAAATTATTTGATGTATTAGATTTGTATGTAAAGGGGTGATTTATGGGCATATGATGTATGACCAATAATTAAGTTAAAGTTTACGTTTTCAGGGCATAGGATGCATGACAAACAATTAAGTTAAAGCTTACATCTTCTATTGATGTTTTGGGTGATTCCCTCATTTAGTGTTTGGTGAAGGGCTCTTTTTTGATGAACAAAGCATTATAAAGTTTTATGAAAAAAAGTAGGTAAGCAATAGAATGGTTCTCTTTAACAATGTATTTCCAGTTCTTAGTGATCTCAATAAACACGAAGACTTATGTGCTAATAAGGGTGTAAATTAAGATTGGGAGATTTAAAAATCAATGATCGAATCAGACTCTCTCATATTCCACAAAGCTATTGGGTTGGCATTTCACATTTATAAAGGATTACATATTTTTTTTAAATAAATCGGTATTAAATATTATATTAATAAAGTTGGGATCCTACCCAGTATCATTACAGTTCATTCAAGAATAAGAACTACCAAAATTCCTTGAAGAAATGTGATTGAGCATACAAGATCAACCCAAATCCTTACCAAAAAATTCCACAATACATAAAATTTATTCCCATTCCAACTAAAAACTTTCCAAAAGAACCCTAAAATCCAAATGTATTTGCATCCCATTCTCAACTTAGATCCATTTTAACTTTGATTGGCTTCTCGTTATCCTTGGAAAGTTGCTTTTCAACTTTTTTCTAACTTGGATCCAACACAAGTTTTTTGATGAATCTAACATGTCACCATTATTTGATTGATCTCTATTGGAAGATCCAACACAAGTTTTTTGATGAATCTAACATGTCAACATTATTTGATTGATCTCTATTGGAAGCTTTGTTCTTTTGGCCCAATGAAGGCTCTTCCACATCTAACTGATCAACCCAAGAAGGAGCTTTTTTGAGCTTGTTTTATGGAGAGATACACTCAGAGGATGTGGCCCGAAATACAAAATTCTTGCCCTTCTCCAATATTGAATGCTCAACCCTAGGAGTTTTTTTCCCAAAAGAATTCTCTGAAGAAGCATTTGGATTACCAACTTTCACTAAGTTTCCAGAAACCTCCACATTGCTACCAATCTTAACTTGATTTACTACTAAATATGCTTGATCTTTAGGAGGATTAGTCTTGAGCTATAGATTTTTTTTTTATCCTTTTACACCTTGGCCTCATTACAAGGAACCGGGGGAAGAGCCTCCTTATTGATTATATAATGATCTAAATTGGCGCCCTCCCCCCTTCTTGGTTTTCGATTTTTTTTATTTTTTTTACTTATTCTTCTTAGATTTGGGGCAATTTTTAAGGAAATTTCCGTTTTCACTACAAGCTCTACAACGAAAATAAATATTTTCGTAATCCAATTTTTACATCCATAAGTAGTCAGGGCCTGCTAACTTGATTTTAGTAAGAAATCCTTTGTTAAATTCCATTTCCACACAAATGCGAGCATATGAAGTATTTAGGTAGAATTTAGTGTCATCACATCATCAATAGAATTTGCCTAAGACATTACTAGTTGTTGTCAATGAAGAAATATTCCACATATGCAAAGGTAGGTTGGGGAGCCTTACCCAAACTGGAGAAAAGGAGATTGAAGCCGAAAAAGGGGCGAATGAAGGGAATTAGGGTTGGAAAGAAAGCCCAACACTATCCCAGAACCACGCACCAAATTCTGAAATCAACACTCAATCTTCAGGTTTGTCAAAGATCGCAACAAAGAATCCTTTTGCCATAGGGTAGACGTCCAAATGATCAGAGATTAAGCACTTCCACTGCTAAGAAATCTAAGGGTGGAGATCGATGAGCCTAGGCCAAAAGCCATTAAACCTGCAAATCAAGCTAACCTATGAGAAACAATTTGCCTCACTAAGAGCTTCGGTCACCAATGGGAGATCAATTAAAGGGTCTTCACGAACAAACATACTAGAGAAAGAGGGAGCAACGTGGGATTTCACGATGTCACGAAAATATGGAGCAACCATAGATTTAATAGCACCCACTGAATCCCTAACCAAAAACCATATCCCAACCCACCGCTGAGGAAGTCGGGGGCGAAATCCAAAAAACACACTTAGAAACAATAGATCAAGAAGCCAAAAGTGAAACTACCACAGAGGAAGACTAAGATGACATTATATCAGAAGACAAACACATGGATCTGACCACCGAGGAAGCATAGGTTTTAACCCCGTACATAAATTACTTGCATACGAATTCTAATAACAGAAAATAAACAATAGCGAGAGAATAACACATAAAACAAATATACACAGAGATTTTCCCCTGGATTCGAAAACTGGAACTACCAGATTGATTTTTCATTATGTTCCTTTCAATGTTACAATACATATATATACATGTCGAAGCATCTAATACCATGGACCGAAAACCATCGCGCCTAAAGCCATGCACAAAACCATGGGCAAAACAATGGGTCCAAAAAAAAATATCCCTAGGGCACTGCCATGGACCCCCTAGAGGGGGGCTAATCGTCCCCCTCAAGCCCCCCGTACAAGGGAGGCTGCTGCCCCCCCATTATCCCCCCGCTGCGCATCAGTGCAACAAAGGGGGGGCTTTGCCCCCCCTCTAACCCCTCGGTTTCGCTAGGGGGGCTAGCCGTGGAAGGAATATAACACAACCCAACATTCTCCCACTTGTTGTTTTCTTTCCACAGGGGGCCACAAAAGAGCTTAGTCATTTATCTAGCCTTGCAATGCCCATGGTTTCTCTACACCAAGAGAACTTCTTAGAGCTCACAAATTTTTTCAATGCATCTGCAGTATTCTTCAAAGTGTCCACCTTTACCATCAACACTTTTTTGTCTTATATCATATCCCTCACAGATTGATATTGAACATCAATGTGCGTTGTCTTTGAATGATAAGCAGGGTTCTTTGCCAAAAAAATTGCACTTCGGCTGTCACAGTCTATCCATATAGTTCCCTGTACTAACCCCATACATGAACACAATCTCTGCAACCAAATTACTTCCTTGCTTGCATGAGTGTCTGCCATGTATTCTGCCTTTGTAGTTAACAGTGCCACTACATATTGTTTCTTACTCATCCAACTGACCGCACCTCCAAATAGGTTAAACACATACCCACTTGTAGATATTCTCTAATCCAGATCTCCAGCCCAGTCTGCATCAACAAAGCCATAAATATCCAAAAATCTATCCAATCCTAGTTTTCCTTGGTAACACAAACCATAATCACTAGTGCCACATAAATACCTAAAAACCCGCTTCACTACTGTCCAATGCTCCTTCTCTAGTTTTGACATAAACCTGCTCAATACTCCCACTACATGTGCAATGTCTGGTCTAGTACAGACCATCACATACATCAGGCTATCGATTGCACTTGCATATGGAACACGAGACATGTCCTCTTCCTCTTCTTGTGTCTTGGGACATTGTTCAGTAGAAAACTTTGCACCCATAGGAATAGGAAGCTTCACTGGTTTACTATCCTGCATATTAAACCTCTACAATATTGTCTTGACACACTTCCTCTAGTTTAACCAAAGCTTCCTCATTGCCTGATCGCTTTTAATTTCCATGCCCAAAATATAGTTTGCAGCACCAAGATCTTTCATGTTGAATTTGGAGGACAATTGGGTCTTCAAATCCTAGATAATTTCTTTGTCATTTGCCCAACAACATATTCTCACATACAAGACCAAATAAATAACAGATCACCAATTAATTTAAAATAGACTAGTGATCTTCTTTGTTCTAGTGAAGCCAAGTCCCCGTATAAATGTATCCAAATTTATGATACCACATCCTTTGTGACTGTTTTAACCCTATCTAGGATTTTAACTTGGCATACCAGTTCTTTTTACCCTTCACTCAAAGCCTTCAGGTTTGCTTCATGTAGATCTCTCTTCAAGATCCTCGTGAAGAAATTTTGTCTTCACATCCATCTGTCTACTCAAAATCAAAAGTTAGCAACAGATAAAAGTAATCTAATAGAAGCTACCTTGGCAACAGGAGAAAAAATATCACCAAAATCAATTCCCGACACTTGGGAATAACCTTTTGCTACCAACCTAGCTTTGTATTTCTCCACCTTTCCTTCTGCATTCGCCTTCTTCTTGAACACCCATTTTCTGCCAATGGGTTTCCTTCCGACAACTCCACCAGATCCCAAGGCTCATTTTTGTGAAAATATGCCATTTCAAAAACCATGGCCTCTTTCGAGAGTTTTCCATTCTCTGAATCTACTACTTCCTTCATAGTTCTGGGATCATCATTAGTAATAGATAAAGAAAAAATTAAACAGAAATCAGATGGACTATACCTTTCTGGATGCCTTCTTTCTCGAACTGATCTTCTCACAATCAGAGTTTGTGGCTCTTCATATTCTGATTCCTCTTCTACTGTAGAGTCTATTCTTCCTCCTTAAGCTCAAACACTATATTCTCAGGTTCCTTTGGTTGAACTTCATGTTTAATAAAATATTTCACCTCTTTGAACACCACATCTCGGCTGTACACAACCTTCCTTGTTACTGGGTTCCAAATCTTATAACTGATCTGAAATGGGGGTTTAATAACTTGTTATGCTTACAAGAACCTCCCACTCAAAGCGTAACAAATATATGATCTAGCTTATATATGACATTTGCGGAATTAAATACTTGAAACAGGCGTATGTTGTTTGTTTTTAACTATTTAAGTGCTTTAAATCCATTTGTTTCTGTTGATATTAAACACATATAATAGTCATATAATGCAGCAAATACACAACCACACATAACAACAAATTTAATCTAGGAGTTCACCCGAATATCGTGGGCTACGTCTCCTTGAGATTTTGTCATCTTGACTTGGCTCTTTGGGATTATGGTAAAGTTTCTTTTACAAGTTCCACACTTAACTCCAAAGGTTACTGAACTGAACCAATGGTCTTAGAATACCATCTATATCCTTCTCATAGTTGTCATCACTTTGCAAACAGATCTAATCTTCCTTAGACTTGATTCCTTCAATCAGTGCTCTGAGATACCCTGAGCTTCTAGATAGCACTAACTCCTTTAGAATTCTTCAATTGTCTCTTAAACTTCTTCTACTCTCTCCAACACATATCAGAAACCAACAATAGATTGATCATTTGATCATTTTCCACCTGAAACTTCCCTATAGCATCACAACCTTTAGAAGTCTCCAAATGCTTCTGTAAATCCCTTCAATGGATTCAGAAGGCTCATTACAGTCAGAAATGACTGTTGGTTTGCTGAGAACGAGTACTGGTAGCTCCTACAACTGCCTCCAACCCCTGGTGGATATGAGCTCCAAAATCAATATTCCTAGATTAAATTCTCCATGAAAATGACTTCCTCAGCTTCTATAGACTATTCCATTGGCTTCAGAAGGCTACAATTAGCCTAGCTAGCCTCTTGTTTCACTCACTCTGAGTTTCTCTGTCTCTCTGGTTCTACTTCTTCAAGAACTGCTCCTGGAGTGTATTTATGCAATATCCTCTAAGGATACTCCACCAAAATTTGTTAACCACACTTATCTTCAGTTAAACTTAGCATATCCGCCTAAGTTTAGCCGCTTCGCTAGGCTGACTGTTGGAGGCGGTATAATCCCGTCGATTAGGGATAAGCCTCCGTAGAGCTAGCGATCGAGTTAATTCTCAAATGTCGATTTATCCCATCCAATCCAATGGCTATCGTGTCGTTCGCTCACCAACTAGCCTGAAAAATATCCATCGTTGATCTGTCCCGCTTGATCCAAAGGTTGTCGCGCAATCTTGCGCAGATTTTTGCACAATCGATATTAGATCGAGAGTGCGTGAGAAAAGCAGTTTTCCCATGCTACGTGTTGCTCGTTGAGGGTAACCATGTGAAATTTTAGAATACCGCTTCCAGCCTTTTGTCCACGCGAGATACCTTTTACCGTCTTTCCAAGACCACCCACGTGCTTAATTCGTATTTTAAGAAAGGCGCTTAAGGAAAAGGTTTTAGCACTTAAAACCAATATTAACCCTTCAACGCTAATACACATAGAACTAGCGGTGCAATTGCGGTTAAGTCGGGACATGTGACTATTACTAAGGTCCTTGATCAATATCTGATCACTCCTCCCCATTTGGAATCTTTTGGACCCCAAAAGACTGATATACTGATCTGTACAGTAGATGAGAGTACAACACCCTCTTCTTTCAACCTCCATACACTTGCCTTGCATGGTTAGTGCCTTTGAACCAAAACTCAAAGGTAGTCGACACTTCACTTCCTGGATGCGCTTGTCCTCCTGTTAAGAACTATCTTCCTTGAACTCCTTCATAATTTCTGTTGAGAAGTTTACAGAAGGTAGCTGAATATCGCTTCCTTGATCATCGATCCAAGGTGGCTCAAACAAATGTGATATTACATCACAAATTCATGCAAACTCAACTGAAATTTGCATATGTTCAAATGAAAGTATATTTTACTGGGTTAAGAAGTCAAACCACTTCTTACCAAGCCACTTCTATGGCGACTTTTACCGCTGCAAATTTTCTTCTGAAATCTTGTAAAAATAAACAACATAGTGCAAGAAATAACTGGATGACATAAACTCTTGCTCCATGAAAAGAAACAAATTTCACATCATGTGAATCATCATCATTTCTTTACATGTTGTATACAAATGATAGACTTAAATAACAAGCCGACAAAAACATGATTTTTTCAAACAATTGACTCTCCAAGTCAGGCATGTTTAAGAAGAACTTGACGATTCTTTTTCAAAATAGAAAGAATTCCACCTCTTGTGAAACACTTCATCACTATCTTCCTTTTTCAATATTGGAGACAAAATCAACTTTTTCAAGTTGATATGAAATTGCATGCATGTTTAAACAAAGCAATCGACCATCAAGTCAATTACACATACATGTTCATGTTGGCATTATGGTTCTGGTATGTTTATATGTTGTACTTGATGGCAACACCCATGGCATGGCTCTCATTTGATGAAAAATAAAGAAGTACGCAGGAGAACAGTTCAGGAGGTGCGTACCCGCAGCCATACCGTGTAGGGACCGCGTCCAAATACGCGGGTCACCCATTCATGGGGTGCGTACCCCAGTGCACACATTCCAAGGCAGTCAAGCGCCCACCCGTGGGGTTTTTTCAGTGGTATTTAGTCAACAGTATTGGGTTATCATGGTTTTGGCCCGCGGTATTGATTATTTTATTATTATTATTGAGCCCCATGATCCTTGATTTGAGGAAGAGCTAGCCTATATAAAGCAAAGGAGATCATTTGGCTTAAGCATCTTTTGTATCTTGAATATCTAAAGATCTGATCTATTGGGTTCTCGGTTCTTAAAAGATCGATTTATAAAGGAGAAGGTAGAAGCGAATTGGCGAAGGGTGATCTCTTGAGCACAAGTTCAGATCTGAGCATCTGAGGTTATTTCAGCCCTAGTCCAAGGTACGCAGAGGCGCAGAAGGTTCAGTGCGTGGGTACGCAGAGGTGCCGAAGGTTCTGTGCATGGGTACGCAGAAGCGGTGAAGGCTCAGTGCGTAGGTACGCAGGGCAACAGTGGTTCAGGTGCGTGCTTTCTGTAGCAGCACGTGGCGCGATTATTCTTCTGGGTGCGTACTTTCTGAGAAGTACGCGGCGCGATACTGTTTTTGGGTGCGTACTGTACGCAGTTCAGTAAAAGGAGCAGTGCGTGGCCACGCAGTTCAGAAGAAGGAGATCTGCGGGTATACGCAGAGAGGCAGAAGGTGAACTGCGTAGCAACGCAAGCCTGTAAAAGAAAAACTGCGTATCTGTGTTAAGATCTTCTGTTGGTTGAACTTTTCTGTTGATAAGGTGTTCTGGGTTCTGTTCTGTTATTGTTGATCTGGTTATTGCAGCTGACTGTATAATTTACATGTACTTGATGATCATTTGATGTATATGGATCCAGTTTGAAAATTTATGAAAAGTGGTCCTTGAAAAGAAGTAGGGGGTTGTAGCTCCCTTTCAGGAAAGACTGGAAAACGAGAGAGAGTTGTAGCTCTCAGCAGGTTGCAGCCTGCGTACTGGTAAAGGACTGCACCAGTACAAGACCATTGTAAAAGGAGTTTCTAATTTGAAAGAAGATAGAGACATATTGCAGCAGGTGGGTTTCACCCACATTGGGTTTCCACCTTATATCTGGTGTTCTTTGATGTGACTGTCTGATTTTCTTGTTCATGCTCATTATTTATGGTATTGGTATGCAAAAATAATTCAAAGTATAAATAAGAAAGATTTGGTAAAAGAATTCGATAATACTGATTCACCCCCCCCTCTCAGTATTATTGTCAACAAGTACAAATGGAAAATACAATTTATCCAATAGGAGAACCTTGAGGGAACCTATTAGAGCCTTGCCTATATTGGTATCTAAATTCCTGAACTTGGTATAAGTCTACCTATGTGTTATTGCTTGTCTAATCTAGTAAAGAAGGACAAAGGGGAAAATATAATGCAATCAAACTAAAATCATAGGTCTAAATATATTTCTCTGAAGGGGAAACCTCCTCTTCTCTTAATAAGTCAAGATCTCTTTTCCACCTGTTGAAAATAATAAGTGCCAATAAAAATTTCTATTAAAATAAATAAATTAAGGGTGAAAAAAGATAAAGGCTTCCCACATAGGGAGGTATTGTAGTGGCAACAACCACCCTCCAAAATTTTTCCTTAGCCTATTTTGGATCCTTCCTACCAACCTTACACAACACTTTGTCTTGCTTCATCAAAGTACTCAAGATTCAGTGCTTTCCTTGCACAAAGATAGCCTATTGATCATGGTTGATCCATTCCCCCCATAGGCTACTCACTCGGACTTGGTCCAGCTGTAGAATGAGCAGCTTCCCCTTGAAAATTATGCATTTCTGGAGGGGGACCAACCTTCCCTCTAGGAATTGTGCAATCCTCTCTGACAACCTAATGGGCTCTAGGATTGTGGAATCTTGCCAACCAACCCTCCCAGTAGGATTTGCGCAAATTTTCCTAGCAGTAGGTTGTTCAACCAAGGATTTGCACAAATCTGGGTAGCAGTTAGTTGCTCTGCACAGAAATTGCACAAACTTCTTGGACAGTCAACCTAACTCCTAGCTAGGAATGTGTGTTCCCCAAGCAGTTGAGCAGCTGCATGCATGACCAGTCTAGTTGACCAGTTCCACCCGGGACCAAGGAAACTTGAGTTGCATGCATGCATGACTTGATCTTCCCAAAATAGCAAGACACAACATGCAAAAGGCAACCCATGATTCAAGGAGCTATTTTTAGCAGTCAGGGGTTACATGCAAAGTTGTTTTAGAAGTTTCCCTCCAAGTGTTGCTTTTTCCTACATTTGTGGCATGTGTGTCATGATACCAAACTTATTTATTCGATGCATTAGAGCTCATTCATTCACATAGATCTTGGAGCTCTGACATCCCACAATGCATCTAGGATTGTTCGAGGCATCTGGCTCAGCTATTCATGGGTAAGTGGCCTTAACTTGTCTTTTTCAGCATTTATGTCGCTTTTAGTGTATTTGATTATGTGAGTGTTGTTTGCTTGATTTCTTTGAATGCCTGTTACCATTTACATATATTCTAGCTTTTCCTAACTCTATTTCAGTTTTCATTGTTATCTCACTATTTTCGCATGCGTGAAACTATTTTGCATAGATGTTCACCTAACTGACGAACTACCTCGCCCACATGCATGTTGATCTGTCTACCAAATATTTCATTCAGGTTTTGCATACACTATCAATCACTTCTTGTATCACTTAGTGTCACCATGCATTTCATTGTCGTACTTGCTTTCAGTTGCACGTCGGCAAGTCGGGCCAACCTTGGCCTGAGCTCTGCCTTCACCAAGGTTGCATTACATAATATGGGGAAGGAAGGCTCACCTTCCTCTCCATATTTTCAAATTCTTACCCAGCACTAGCTTCTAGGACCGTTTTATGCATTTCTAGAGGACAATGGCTGCTTGGCCCAAGAAATTGCGCAAATTTGTCCCTGGGCCAGCAGTCCTTCCTAGCTAGGATTGTGCAATCCCAATAGCTAGCTGCCTGACTGGATCACATATTTCGCAAATCAAGTAGCCAGTCCAGTCTCCCAGATAGCCTAAACTACCTTATGCACAATTTTGGTAGCCAGTCACCTAGCCTCCTAGTGAAATTTGCACAACATTACTCATCAGTTACCCAGGTATGTGTTGTCTCCTTCCCCGGATTTGCTTTGTTTTCACTGACATATTCCTTTCCATGCATGTTACTTATTTCTAGATATTTCAAGTGTTCATCTATCTCAATGGCTCCCAAGGGATCAAGATCTCAGGACGTTGATGGTATTGTAACTGGAGCAACTAGAGCAGCAGTTGAGTAGGTGTCCTCTAGTTTATAGATCTATGAAGATATGAAGTTGTAGACAAGGACATCAAACTGAAGTGGCAAGAGGTGAATGAAACATTTTTAGGTACTTTTGGGGAAGACCTTGAAGATTGTTAGGTGTACGCGAACATTCATAAGTTTTTCTTGTACCAGATTGCATGCAGATACCCCGTGTTCCTGTGTGCGGACATGATTCACTAGATCATTTCTCACACTAACCCCGAGACAATGACCTTGAGCAGTGTTAGTGGGATGAAGCTTGCAACCTTCTGGGCACGAGATTATGATGAGATGTATCAAATGACTGAACCCATGACTGTCATGACTCCTATATTCAGCTTGCCCAACAGCAGAGCTCACTCAAGAGACATTTTGAAGGATTGGGTAAAGGAGCCAGCTCACTTCAGGATGACACCCAACTAGATATACAAGACAAAGATATTGAGGAAGGCGTACCAATACTTAGTCATATTCATATGTCAATTGAGTGGCCAAGCAAGCACTGAAACCTTTCCTCAGAGTTGGGAAATCGCATTGGACCAACTGGCTAGAGAAGGAAGACCATGTAACTGGTCCAGCATATTGGCTCACCAACTGAAGTAACAAGGCACAAAGGCTTGACAGTCACCCGATGGTATGCATGCAAAGATTTATATTTCCGCTTACATTCTAGATGCAGTTTGTGCTTGACATGTGTTCCCGAGCTTGGAGTGGGCATGGTCACCGGTGGAAACTGTTGTGAACATGTATTTCAAGTTGTTGTCCAAATGAAACTTCAAAGGAGTAATCATATGGTTGTTCGACCATTTTGTCACCCCAGTGTATAGGTTGATATTCAAGTAGGATCCACCCTGCATGTTAGAGGAAGCGATGAAGGCATTTCTAGGCATTGTAGATTGGTATACCTCACCATCCGACACATTCATCAGAGTGTTCAGTGTGGAGAAGTCTCCACATGTTTTGCTAAAGTTCGCCTTGGACGTGCTTGTCATGTAGGAAGTAGTAAACACATCTTGGTAGGATTGACAGCTATACTGTAGCAGAAGAAGAAGGCACCTTGGCACGCTTTTCTGTTGCAGATTGGGTTATATGAGATCCAGAGTATCAAGTAAGTGGATGTTGAACCAGGGCAGATGAGGAAATATCCTTTCGACCTTCGAAGCTTCAACCTGTATGACCCACATTAGATTGTGAAGGATCGTTGCACAAGAGTTCAGTTCAACTGGATCCATGGGGCATGTCATTAGGCCAAGAAGGACTCATGGAGGTAATGCTACAATTCCTCCAGACCCAATAAATAGGTCGACTTCGTCATAGAATTGTTAGCAAAACTGCATGAAGCAGCATCACGGAGAGCACCAACAATAGCAATAGTAGCAACATCAGCGAAGGCAGCAGAGACAAGCATACCTATGCACAACAAAGGGAAGAGGAAGATTGTAGACTGCATGGAGGAGGAGAAAAGCTGCAAGTTTCAAGCATATACAGTTGTAGAACAAGCACTTATGGCTATTTAGGTGAAGAGGTAGCAGCGCGACAAGCAAATCGTGTGAAGGATGAGGGACAAGAAGAGAACGGAAGAAGCAGAGAAGGAGTTGCATGAGCTGAGGGAGAGACTCCAGAAAGAACAAGAGCTGAGCCAACAAGAGAAGGAAGCACAACAACAGCAGATTCAGCAGGGGGCGCATCACGTACAGACAGACGCAACAACGCCCGTACAAGTATTTGATTCATTTCAACAGATGGCATCAGGCGAACATGGTGAGGCATTGCAGGGGCAAGACTTTTATCATGAGATAGAACATGCGCTTGAATAGTTGGATGCAGACATGGAGCAGCAGGAATTGGAACAAGATACTAACCTCATTCCTCATCACAAAGAGGTCAACTCACCCTCCTCATTCCATCCTAATGATGAGAAAGTCTGAAATGACCAAGGAGGCACAGAAATCCTTGGGGGTCAACCAAAATCAAAGATGCACAACATCTCCTTTGATGAATCTCATCACAAAGTTGTGCAGTCTCAGAGAGTACCGACTCTGAAGGACCAAAAATCCCCTACATAGTTTGAAGAGCAAGTGATCATGACTGATGTGCACAAACATCTCGCTGTTGTGGCTGATGCAACTAGAGTGTTTGCCGAAGCCACTAGCTCGAGTGGTTTTTTTCTCATAGCTGAGGATGAGCAAATGGAAAAGGAACTATAGGTAGCCAAGTAGTGAGGAGACTTGGTGACAATGTCTGCCCGAGCTAAACTGAAGAAGGCAATACTAGATGAAGTATTGTTGTTGGACATGTTATGTGAGCATTGTACTCCAAGTTTGGTACTGTGCATCAAGCAGTCATTCATCTCCACAGATGGTAGCAGCGATGTGCGAGAAGCGCATGCATCTTGAAGAACATACATACTGTTGTGGATAACATGCAAGCATGGATGATGAAGTACAAGGGAGCCTTGCTTCACTTGCCAAAGATGATGAAGGCCAATGCGGTCAAATTGTAAGCACATATCCAGAGTTAGATTTGGAACTATGAAGACCTACCGTAACTCATCACTAGCATTACAGCTTCCCATGCATGAGTATTCAAAAGCATGGATGTTATAGTGCACACTCATGCGATCCCATCACTTTGGACTCTCACCTAGGTGAAGAAAAAGAAGCAGGTCTGATAGGAGCTTGACTCATACTTTGATGAGTTGATGCGCACTGCAACTAGCCCATATTTGCCTATCAGTGCAGAAATCATGTGCAAGTACGTTGCTGGTCCTACCACACTGAAGACAATGATACGTATGCTCACAAATGAGTTGAATAGAGGAGCCCGAGTAGTGTACCCAGATGCTATGGAGGTAAGGTTCATGTTTAAGACGGATGCCACAGCAAAACACACGGACACTATCAAGGACTACCAATCATGGCATCAATATGTCACTTTTGACCAGCATGAGGATGTCAAGCAGTTGGACTCCTATGGTTTTCTTAGTCCAAATGATGTCTAAGTTTGGCTTGTCCAAGCCATTTTTCACATGGGTACATGTGCATTGTAATGTTGAGTCATGTCAAGTGTAAGTCAGGTGTCAAGAGTGGATGTAACAGTGATAGAGTAGGTGAAGAGCCATGAGGGTAGTTGAATGGTCACAAAGGGGAATGTCAAGGGTCACCCCAACCTTTTCTATAAATAGTCCCTCATAACTCATTTTATAGGCTTTTGGTCATCCAAGCTTCTACTAAGACTATCTTGAACAAGGCTTGGATAGTATTGTAATGCGCCTTGGCTTCTCCATTGCACGGACCTAGTACATCTCTTTGGAGGAGCAGGAGGATGTGGCTGTAACATTCCATTGTTGGGGCTAGCTAGTTTACATGGATTTATTATATGATTGTGACTTACACTTCTTTATATAATAGGAGCCGCCTCATTTTTAGGCATATGTTGTTATTGCAGTTGGACTGCTTTGGTTGCTTTAATGATATATGTTTTTTAACTTACGTACTTGTGTATGAACTGATTCACATGAAATTATATGAATCTTGTTGTTAATGTGTTGCATATGTTGTTAATGTTGTCACCGTCTGTGTCGACTACTCTGCTAAAGATCAGATGGACCTTTCACTTGAATCTTTCTAGAACTGTTAGGGTCCCACCCTAACCCCCTTATCTATGTAATGGGACCACGTCATAGTCAAGAGTCAATAAAGCCCATATTAATAATTGTAAGTGGTTAATCCGCAATTAATAACAGAATCACAGTTAGTTGCAAATGGGTTGTAGTATTAGATAGATGGTATTAGTAATACACGGTATTGGCCCGTGGTATTGCACGTAGGAGTCATATATAAAGGATAGGAACTCCCTGCGAGGAGCATCGTGTCTTATTTTGTAATCGAGCTCTGCTATATTGGAGGTTGCCCCCTCGAAGAGGCAAGTGAACATTACTCTCAGAGTAATAAAATCATTGCTATTCTGTGTTCTGGGTATCCTTTCTTCGCATATTCTGTGTTCTGGGTCTCTTTTCTTCACATATTCTGTATTTGGGTATCATTTGCAGGTTAAGAGCATAACAAGTGGTATCAGAGCACTTTCCAGGGCCGGTGGGATCTCCATTTCGTAGAAAGTTTTTTTTTGGCACAAAACCTGTTCCGGCGTCTTTAAACCACGGGATCTGTCGTTGAGCGCATAAATCTGCGGATTTAGGGAGGCATGCATGCAGGAAATACAAGAGGTGTTCACGTCTGTTGGACTCCCTTGTAACCCCTGTGGGTACCCCTTCGAGTAGTAGCGCATTAGACAGAACCGCGCACGAATTGTCTTCCACGTACCCTCTGGGTATATCGGAAGCCCCATAGGCTCCCTAAAAACCTCGCCATAGATAAAACATCGGTCGTCTTGCGGCTACAGTACACCAAGAACAGCACTCAGAGAGATTACTCGCCTGTACGATAGGGTAGTCAAGTGGTACGGCTAAGGGTACAGTGGACCCTCCTTAGTTAGAGCCCTGAAACATTGGGCCGAGTACTACTACCAAACCCTTATGTATATTGCGATCTGTAGCACCTGACACTCCTCAAGACCCTAGTTCCTTTTTTTCAATCATCATCTCTTCTAGATCTGCTTGAGCAAAGGAGTGCAGCAGCAATAGACATCGGTCCCAATCAGCCATTTCTGATCTATTAGATTCATCAAATCTACAGAAGCAGTCAGTTCAGCTGCCCAGCACTACTCGATCCGCCATTCAGATCTCTCATATCCACCAGACCAGAGGCGTTGTGAAGGGTTCCTATACCAGGGTATAATTGTCGCAGGACTTTTGGCCGCATTGACATTTTGAGGATTTGGCGACTGCAGTATTGATTAGGAAGGAGTAAAACTCCGTTAGGAGTTTCAAGGAAAAAAAAAAAAAGGTCTGAGATCTTCCAGGATGCTTATTGGTGATCTAGCCCATTAAAATCAGGACAACGAGCTGAGCATGGTGGTACCATTTAATTAATTGTGAAAATTTTTTGGCGGTCCTAATTTTTCATCAGGTCGGTGTATGGTAGCAACTAGAGCTCAAGCGATGGCCAATGAAAGGAAGGACAAACTTGAAGAAAATGTGAACAAAATCCAAACTCGGCTTCGCAGACTAAATCCGGAGGGAATGCAAAGAGAGCTTAACGGACTAAGTCTCCAGATACAGGAGTTTATGTCAAAAAGCAAGGAGGATTTTATGTCAAAAGGTAAGGAGCAAGCCCACGAGGAGGGGTATAATGGCCATGAAAGCAATTACGGTGAATCTAGCCACTCTCCTCACGTCTGGCACACCCATCCACCACCCAGCCAGCGACCTCCCAAGTTGGATATGCATAAGTTTGACGGTTCTCACACGTTCGCATGGCTAGCACAAATGGAGCAGTATTTCAAATTGAATCATATCCTAGATGATGCGACTAAGCTTATGTTGGGGAGCATGTACTTCGACAATGAACGGTGGCAATGGTGGGAATGGCATCAGTGTTGCAATGGATATTTTAGGACATGGACCCAATTTACCAAAGCTCTTCCAGATCGCTTTGAACAAGAAGACTCTTATTTGGGTCGTCTCACTAAGCTCCGACAGACTGGTACAGTGGAGGAATATATTACCACTTTTGAAGGCTTAGCTTTCCGCACTAAGGGTCTCACAGATGAGTTCTACATGGAATGTTTTATCAGCGGTCTTAAAGAAGCCATCAAAGCTCAAGTTCTACTTCACCACCCTCCCACGTGGACGGAGGCTTGCCGGGTAGCTCATAAGGTGGAACGTGCATTAGCAGCCCAATACAGTCACCCAAATTTCCCCGCTAAAGGTCGTCCCCCACAAGTTCCCAACACGACTCAAACACTTAAGGTCCAAAAGGTGTCCCCTACGGAAATGGCCAAAAGAAGGAAGCAAGGACTATGTTACTACTGTGATGAAAAATACTCCCCGGGTCATAAATGTAAGGAGCCCAAATTCTTTCAAATAGATGCCACTAACTACAGCTCAACAGAGGAAGATCCACCACTCGAGGAACATGAGCTGCTAGAGGACGACAACCAACAGGACAATGTCTCTGACGAACCAGTTATTTCGTTGCATGCCTTGGCAGGGATTTCTTCCCCTCAAACGCTCAAAATCAGAGGGTTTATTAAACATCGCCCAGTAGTAGTCTTGATTGATAGTGGAAGTACACATAATTTCATCCATCAAAAAGTCACAGAAACGGTGCATTGCTTTGTACGAGCAGTTTCTAACTTCCAAGTTCAAATTGCAGATGGAGGCACAATGAAATGTGAAGGCCGTTGTGAAAATGTCAAACTTCAAATGGGGGATTATCAGTTGAAAACCCACATGTTTGCCATACACATGGGGGGATGTGACATTGTTCTCGGCGCTGAATGGTTCCGCACTCTTGGGCCAATCACAATGGATTTCCAGGAGTTGTATATGAGTTTTAAGTAGAACAACCACACACATACCCTCCGAGGACTCTAGGCGGGAGCCCCCTCTATCATCAGCTCACATAGGATGGAAAAATTGTTAAAAAAGGGCAATCATGGAGTTGTAGCTCAATTTAATGCCATCCAGGTAGTCGAAACCAAGTTGCTGCCACTTCATCTTGAGATGCAACAGATTTTAAATATCCATCTGCCGGTCTTTGACAAGCCTCAAGGGCTTCCACCCTCGCGAGGGGAACATGATCATAGAATCACCTTGGTTCTAGGGGCCCAACCCCCAAATGCCCATACAGATATCCATTCACCCAAAAGAATGAAATAGAAAAAATCATCAAGGAACTTTTGGAAGCAGGGGTCATTCGTCCCAACATCAGTCCTTACTCATCCCCAGTGGTCATGGTGCTCAAACAAGATGGGGAGTGGTAGATGTGTCCTGATTTCAGGGCCCTCAATAAGTTGACAGTCAAAGATAAATTTCCCATCCCAGTGATTGATGATTTGCTGGATGAACTCAATGGGGCTCAATTTTTCACGAAGCTGGATCTTTGCTCAGGCTACCACCAGATTTGCATGAAGGAAGTCGACATCCCCAAGACTGCTTTCAGAACTCATGAAGGCCACTATGAATTCCTGGTCATGCCATTTGGTCTTTGTAATGCCCCCTCTACTTTTCAGAGCCTTATGAACCAAATTCTCAAGCCATATCTCAGGAAATTTGTCCTTGTCTGTCTTATTCAATGACATCCTCATCTATAGTTGCACTTGGGGCGCACATCTGCAGCATGTAGATCTACTCTTGCAACTACTCCGCAAGCATAAATTATTTGTCAAGATGTCCAAGTGTTCATTTGGCAAGGCAGAGGTAGAGTATTTGGGCCACATTGTGGGGCATGAGGGTGTCAAGGTGGACCCCAAAAATATCCAAGCAATGTTCGAATGGCCTCACCCTAAGACCTTGAAAAGCTTGCGAGGATTTTTGGGTCTCACAGGCTATTATCGTAAATTTGTCCGCAACTATGGTCGCATAGCGAAGCCCCTCACCCAACTCCTAAAGAAAAATTCATTTGTCTGGAATGAGGAAGCACAACAGGCCTTTACAACTCTAAAAAATGCCATGTGTTCCACTCCAGTTTTAGCACTACCTGACTTCACCAAATCTTTTGTCATTGAATGTGATGCTTCGGGGACAGGTATTGGCGCGGTTTTAATGTAGGAAGGGCG
>APFE030192979.1:277367-298226 GCA_000404065.3 Pinus taeda
AGTGGATCAACTCCTACAACACCGCGCAACTATGCTCGCCCATCTTCGAGAGAATCTTCATCAAGCTCAGAACCACATGAAGCAACAGGTAGACCAGCATCGCTCAGAATGCCAATTTCAAGAAGGGGATCAGGTCTTTTTACGGCTCCAACCATATAAGCAAACATCACTCAAAGACAAGGGATGTCAGAAACTCTCTCCCAAATTCTACGGACCATATCAACTACTTCAACGCATTGGAGAAGTGGCCTACAAGTTGGCTCTGCCACCTACTGCAAAAATCCATCCAGTTTTTCATGTCTCATGCCTCAAGAAAGTGATTGGGAATAATTGCAGAATTCAGACTAGTCTACCGGAATTGGACGAAGAAGGATCCATCTGGCTTCAACCGGAACAGGTCCTCGACACACGATTCAAGCAACTGCGCGGCCGCATGATTAAGGAAGTCCTAGTCAAATGGAAAGACACCTCTCCAGAAGATGCAACTTGGGAGCCAGCCACTATTTTGCAGCAGTTTCCGCAGCTTCAGCCTTGAGGACAAGGCTATTCTTAAGGGGGTGGGCATGTTAGGGTCCCACCCTAACCCCCTTATCTATGTAATGGGACCACGTCATAGTCAAGAGTCAATAAAGCCCATATTAATAATTGTAAGTGGTTAATCCGCAATTAATTACGGAACCACAGTTAGTTGCAAATGGGCCGTAGTATTAGATAGATGGTATTAGTAATACGCAGTATTGGCCCGTGGTATTGCACGTAGGAGTCATATATAAAGGATAGAAACTCCCTGCAAGGAGCATCATGTCTTATTTTGTAATCGAGCTCTGCTCTATTGGAGGTTGCCTCCTCGAAGAGGCAAGTGAACATTACTCTCGGAATAATAAAATCATTGCTATTCTGTGTTCTCGGTATCTTTTCTTCGCATATTCTGTGTTCTGGGTCTCTTTTCTTCACATATTCTGTATTTGGGTATCATTTTCAGGTTAAGATCATAACAAGAACAACCATCGCACTCATCTTAGACTGATCTGTGAGTGGTGTACGTGTTATCTTACCTTGTATGATGTGACTAACACATCCGAGTGGACTGCTCTGCCGGAAGTTGTGCATGTCCTTTGTGTTGTGCATTCCTAGCTGAGTTGGGATTGATACCTTTCAAATTGGAACTCACCTTCACCTCCTTCCCCATTTAAGTGTTAGAACCTCTCATACACCTTCCTTGACTCACTACATATGTCACGCCCTTGCTACTGATAGAGTTATCTTATTTGCCTCTGTGCGACATCGCAGTCAAGGGATTACATTACGACCCACTGTTGGGACTCCTACACCAAATGGTCTGAGGTATGATTGGGTCTTATTACCAAGGAGATTCCCTTGACATGTTGGTAGGTCTAGCACTGTCAACATTTTTGGTGCTAGAAGGATAGCCTAATGACAAGCAATGTCATCTCATCCAGTTTTGAACCTTTGCATATCTTTCATCTCCATTTTGTTGGGTGCTCAGCTTACCGACTGACTCTATGCACTCATTTGAGAAATTCTATGATCTCATTGAAGACATGCTCTAGAATTTTGATCCAGACCATCTTGACCGGAAACTATTACAGCAACGGAGGGCTCTGCATGAATCCATTATTGATTTTTGGTAGCACTTCTATGACTTGCAGTTTCAAGCTCCAAGGAACCAGATAAAGTTTTCTTATCTTTGGGACCAATTCAAGTATTTCCTTAATAAATATTCCCATCCCAAGGGGAATCTTGATATCAAGCCTCGCTCAACATTCTTCATTGATGGAACTGCACAATCTCATGTGGGAGCGAGCACTGTCTCAACTATCTGTATGCCTCCCTCTCATTCAGCAACGCCACCACTTCCCAATGATGTTGAGGATCATGCTCATGCACTGGTTCATCCTTCACACTCTCCCAACATCACTCCACTCAATTTTCATGCAGATTTGGTTGTAAGTCCTTCGAGTTCTCATATGCATTTTTTTCTTCGACCTCCGTCTTCGCACTTAGGTGTTCCTGCAGATGATGTTGTCTTGTGTTCATCCATTCTAGACTCCTCACTTGTTGTGAATGAGGAACAACCCATTGACAGAGCTGGTGTTGCACAACCAACATGTGCTTTCATTCATGAAGAGTATGAGTGGAACCTTTAACATCAACACTCGGTGAAGGATGACTCCCTTCCGTTCGAGACCCCTCCGTTCTTTCCTAACCTCTTTGGTGAACCTGCCATCCATGATTTTGCATGTGTATATTGATGTAGGAGAATGAGACTTGGAGGAAAAAGGCTTCAAACTTATTCCAAAAGTACAAAAAAAATTACAAGCAAAAGAGAGGGATTCTTTAGCCATCAATTTCCATGTTTTTTCTAGTTAAGCATAGAGCCAGAATATAGGATTTGATCATGATGTAATAAGTTTTAGTTAGTTAACTGTAATGGAGATTCTTGAGGAGAATATCTCACAAAATAGATAGGATTAATAAATTTTAGCCTTTGACTTAGGATCTGGTTGTTAGGATGAACCAGTACTTATGTAATTTTCACGCTATTGTAAAGGGATTTTGACTGTTGAAGAAATTTGGCTTCCCTGGAGCGAATTTAGTAGATTTGGAAGATTTAGTTCTATGTATGTGAATGACAAGTTCTTTTTCAAATCCTGAAGGATAATCTCCTTCGAAATATCTATTTCATCATGAAATTTGAGGTTTAGATGGTTTTTTATGAAATTGGATGGAATTGTGTTGATTGTGGTGAATTCGGTGGTTATATTTTTAAGTGAGTTTATCGTAAACCCTGAGTATATTAAGAAGAAGCTTGAGATTGTGGAGGAATACCAAAGACAGAGGCTGAGGTAGATCAATGGTGTTCAAGCGTGGGGGTTAACCGATAGTTAACAAGCCGAAGAGGTTTGAAGAAACCATGGGCAGATTTCGGGCAGAGGAAAGACCATAAGCGATATTTCTCCTTCGGCCCCGATTCCATACATATTGTGCCATGTAGCCGAGAGGAGAGAGAGAGAAACCGCCTATCGGGTGGGTTTCTAGTGCACAGGTTAGCCGGCTGATAGGTGTGTGGCCTATTAGATCTGTTGATGTGAGATCAATGGTTGACAAAGGTGGAGCAAGTTCAAGGTTGGGGAGCATTGTGACCATTGGATCTTGGATAAGATCAACGGTGTAGAAAGAGCTGACGACAATTATAAATGTGGCATATAATATTTGAAATTTGGCCTTTTGTGTTGGCATGTTATTTTTCATGTAATTCTATGTATTTCCGGTAAAGGGTTGTGATCCCGATTTATAAAGAAAAATCGATTAAGTCATGTGGTTCCGGTTTTTAAAAAAAAATCGGATCTCAAATTTTATTAAACTAAGGTTTGTATTGTCATCGGGTCTGGTATGTGATAGTTTAGTGAAACTTGGTGATTGTTGGAAGCCCCGTGACTTATCAAAGCTCTAAAGGTTATTGGTGGATGATAGAGGGTCCATTGAATGAGCAATTACACCCGTAAATGGAAGTAGAAGATATAATCTCACAGTTTGAGAGATTATCGCTCCTTCCTGTAACTAGACCACCATCATTAGTGGTATCAGAGCAACCTGTTGACACTGAATTGAATCTTAGAAGCAAGAGAAGGAAATTTAATATGGCTTTTAGAGTTGGAAGAGGACGAGGACATGGTAGAAGAGCACGACCAGTTGTAAATGTTGAGGTGATGGAATCTATGCAACATATGTAGGCTAGATTAGAAGCATTAAAAATAGGGAGAAATATAGGTAATGGGGATGTTAGTGAGGCTGAGGTTGAAACTAAAGAAGAGGAGGAAACTGTAGTAATTACTCCTGAGATGAGATTGTTCCAATCAATTCTAAGATCCACAACTAGGCCAAAAACTGAGGTTTCAATATATGAAGGAGGATTGAATCCAGAAGAATTGATAGACTGGATTAATGGCATGGAGAAATTCTTTGATTACAAAGAAATAGAAGATGAGAAGAAAGTAAATTTTGTTGTCACCAAGCTGAAATGACATGCAGCACTTTGGTGGGATGGAGTGCAGGCAGAAAGAAAGAGCCTTAGCAAGCAACCAATCAAAAATTGGAATAGGATGGCAGCAAAGCTAAGAGGTAAGTTTCTACCAAGTAAATATCAACAAACTTTGTTCAGATAAAGGTCTATGATAGTGAGAGAATATACAAAGGAATTCTATAAGGTAAGTATAAGAGTTGGACAAAATCAAAATATAGATGAGAAGGTGGCTAGATATGTGAATGGTCCTAGGATGGACCTTCAAGATGAGATAAGTATAATGTCTCCTAAAACGGTAGAAGAAGCTTATTAGATGGTACTGAAAGCTGAAGAAAAACTCATAAGGAAGTAGTCTTCCAGAGGAAGAGGTACTTTCTGAGGAAAAGGAATTCAAGGTGGTATAGGAAGATCTATAGCACCTAAACGTGGAGCTAGCAATAGCTAAAACTAGCATGCAACCACAGGAGGTGATGCAGGTGGCAGAGGGAGTTTTTCTAGAGGAAGAGGAGGTTGAGGTAGAGGAAGAGAAATAAGATGTTACAGGTGTAACAAACTGGGACACAGAGCTTTTGATTGCCCAGAGAATGCAGGAAAAAGTCAGAGGAATGCAATTGTTGCTCAATTTGAGGAAGAAGCAACAACAGTGACAGAAGAAGAAAATGTACCAGAGAGAGGAGAATCTTTGGCAGTCAATAAAGCTTTGCTCAAGCCAACAAAGGAGATAGTTGAACCATCACAAAGAAAGACTTTGTTCAGAACAATGTGTAAGGTTCAAGGGAAATGCAGTCAAACGATCATTGATAGTGGCAGCATTGATAATTTGGTCTCTACAAAAGTGGTGGAGAAACTGAAGATGAAGACAATGAGACATCCAACACCTTACAAGGTGTCATGGTTACAAAAGGGACATTGGTTGTTAGTGAATGAACAGTGTGAAGTGGAGTTGCTGTTGGGAAAATATAAGGATAAAATTGTATGTGATGTGATGCCCATGGATGTGTGTCACATATTGCTTGGAATACCTTGGCAATATGATAGAGGAGCTATGCATGATGGGAAAAGAAACACCTACAAGTTTGGTAAATATGGTATCAACCATACATTGCTGCCTATGGGAGAAGAGGATGCATCAAGAAAGAAGACTGATCCAAAAACTCTATTACTAAGAGAAAAGTAATACTTATAGTAGATTGAAGAGAATGAGGTAAATTGTGTTGTAATTTGTAAGCCCAAGGTCATAATGACTTCTACTAAAGTTTCTAATTTACCCACTGAAATTCAAGAAATGTTGGACAACTATTGTGATATCATTGTTGATGATTTTCCTAATGAGTTAAAACCCATTAGAAGAATTAGCCATCATATAGATTTGATTCCTAGAGAAAATCTACCAAACAAAGCAGCTTACAAAATGACTCCCACAGAAAATGAAGAGGTTAGAAAGCAGGTTCAGGAACTGCTTGACAAAATACTGATCAAAGAAAGTTTGAGTCCTTGTGCAGTATCAACAGTGTTGAGTCCAAAGAAATGTGGATGCTAGAGAATGTGTACTGATTCAAGGGCCATAAATAAATTCACAATCAGGTATAGATTTCCTTTACCTAGAATTGAAGATTTGATGGATTGTTTGAGTGGAGAAAAGTATTTTACAAAACTAGATCTTAAGAGTGGGTATCATCAGATAAGGATAAGAGAAAGGGATGAGTGTAAAACTACTTTTAAGACAAATGAAGAATTGTATGAATGGAGAGTAATACCTTTTGGGTTGTAAAATGCACCAAGTAAATTTATGAGACTCATGAATGAAGTTCTTAAAGAATTTAATGGTAAACTTGTAATGGTATATATGGACAATATATTAATTTACAGCAGATCTAAGGAGGAGCACATGAGACACCTAAATTATGTCTTACAAAGGTTACAGCAAGAGAAATTATTGCTGAATTTGAAGAAATGTTCATTCATAAAAGAGGAATTAGTGTATTTGGGTTTTGTTGTTTCTGCTGGAGGATTGAGGATGGATCCATAAAAGATCAAGGAAATCATGGAGTGGCCTTCACCTAAAAGTATCTTTGAGGTAAGGATTTTTCATGATCTTGCTAGTTTTTATAGGAAATTCATAAGGAATTTTAGTAAGATCAATGATCCTATTGTTGAGACTATAAAGAAGGATAAACAACCATTTAGATAGCTTGCTAAAGCAGAAAATAATTTCCAGCTGTTGAAGAAGAAGATCACTGAAAACCTATTTTGGTTCTACCTGATTCTAGTAAACCTTTCCAAGTGAAATGTGATGCCAGTGGAGAAGATATTGGAGGTGTTTTAAGTTAGGAAGATAGGCCTATAGCTTATTTTAATGAAAATTTGAATGATTCAAAGAAGAAGTATTCTTATTATGATAAAGAGTTTTATGTAATTGTGCAGTTATTGAAGAAGTGAAGAAATTATCTAATGTCAAAAGAGTTCATACTTTATTCAGATAACCATGCATTGCAGTATATTATGTGGCAACCAAAGCTTAACGAGAAACATGCCAAATGGGCAGAGTATATTGAAGGTTTCCATTTTGTCTTGAAGCACATAAATGGCCAATCAAACAAAGTTGCAGATGCTTTGAGTAGGAGGAATATATTATTTCTAGAGAGTCAAATTCAAGTATTGGGTTTTGATTTTCTTAAAGAATTTTATGAGACAGATTTAGATTTTAAAGAGGCATTTGAAGCTTGTAAGAATCCTGTTTTGATGGATAGGAATATATGGTTGGATTATTTCTTACAAGATGGATTATTGTTTAAGAGAAATCAGCTGCGCATACAAATTGTTCTAAGGGAGAACTTAATCAAAGAGAAACATAGTGGTGGAATTACAAGACATTTTGGTATAGATAAGACTTATGAACAATTGAACAGATTTTCTTTTTGTCCAAAAATGAGATCTGAAGTGGAAAAATATGTGAAAACTTGTAAAGTATGTCAATATGCAAAGGCAAGAAGCCAAAATACAGGTTTGTATGTTCCATTACCAATTCCAGATAGGCCTTGGGATATGGTAAGTATGGATTTTGTTTTGGGCTTACCAAAGAGTGAAAGAGGAAATGGTTCAATTTTTGTTATAGTGGACAGATTTTCAAAAATGGCACATTTTATTCCATGTTATAAAACCAATGATGCTACTCACATTGCTAATTTGTTTTTCAAGGAGATTGTAAGATTGCATGGGTTTCCTAAGAGTATTGTCTCAAACAGGGATTCCAAATTCATTGGACATTTCTAGAGGACATTATGGAAAAAGTTGGGAACTAAACTGAGTTTCATTTCTATCTATCATCTACACACTGATGGAAAACTGAAGTTTGAACAAGAGTTTGGGTAACCTTTTAAGGAGTCTTACTACAGAAATCCAAAGTAGTGGGATCAATTACTAGCACAGGCTGAATATGCATATAATGACTCACCTAACAAGAGTACAGGACAAACTCCATTCCATATAGTTTATGGAATGAATCCAAGAGGAGTGTCTGAGTTAAGAAACTTGGGAAAATATGAGATGAGGAGTGCAGAGGGATAAGATTTTGCTTTAGAAATACAAGCAATACATGAACAGGTGAAACAATAGCTACAACATAGCAACATCAAGTACAAAAAATAGAGTAGACATGAGGAGAAGAGAAGTGAACTTTGAAGTTGGAGATTTGGTTTTAGCACACCTAAGGAAGAAAAGATTTCCAAAGAGGGAGTATAACAAATTGAAGTTCAAGAAAATTGGACCATGCAGAGTATTAAGGAAATTGTCTGCAAATGCATATGAAATTGAATTACCCCTTGATGTTGGAATATCTCCAATTTTCAATGTTGCTGATCTGTACAAGTATGAAGGTGAAATTGCAAAAGATACAGAAGAATACCAAGAGACACACGAAATTGACTAGGTAAAACAGCTACCTACAGCAAAGGAATTACAACCAGAAAGGATTTTAGACAAGAAAGTGTTCAAGAAAACTAGTGGACAAGAGTATTTCAAGTACTTGGTCAAATGGAAGGATCAGCCAATTGCTGAAGCTACTTGGGTAATAGAAAACATGCTACAGAAATTGGGTAGTTTTGTAGAAGAATTCATGGACAGGAGCCCATGAATAATTTTGTCCTCAGAAATTTGATGTAGGAGCATGAGAATTGGAGGAAAAAGGCTTCAAACTTATTCCAAAAATACAAAAAAAAAAATTACAAGCAAAGGAGTGGGATCCTTTAGCCATGAATTTCCATGTTTTTTCTAGTTAAGCATAGAGCTAGAATATAGGATTTGATCATGATGTAATAAGTTTTAGTTAGTTAGCTGTAGTGGAGATTCCTAAGGAGAATGCCTCATAGAACAGATAGGATTAATAAATTTTAGCCTTTGAATTAGGATTTGGTTGTTAGGATGAACCAGTACTTATGTAATTTCCCTACTATTGTAAAGGGATTTTGACTGTTGAAGAAATTTAGCTTCCTTGAAGCAAATTCAGTATATTTGGAAGATTTAATTCTGTGTATGTGAATGACAAGTTCTCTATCAAATCCAAAAGGATAATATCTTTTTAAATCTTTGTTTTATCATGAAATTCGAGGTTTAGATCGTGTTTTGTGAAATTGGATGGAATTGTGTTGATTGTGGTAAATTATGTGGTTTTCTTTTTAATTGAGTTTATCGCAAACCCTGAGTATATTAAAAGGAAGGTTGAGATTGTGGAGGAAGACCACAGATAGAGGCTAAGGAAAATCAACGGTGTTCGGGTGCGGAGGTTAACCGATAGTTAACAAGCCGAATAGGTTTGAAGAAACCGCGGGCGGATTTCGAATGGACAAAAGACCGTAAGCGGTATTTCTCCTTCGGCTCCGATTCCATATATATTGTGCCACCTAGCGGAGAGGGGAGAGAGAGAGAAACCACTTATCGAGCAGGTTTCTAATGCGTAGGTTAGCCAGCTGATATGCACGTGGCCCTTTAGATCGATTGATGTGAGATCAATGGTTGACAGAGGTGGAGCAAGCCTGAGGTCAGGGAGCATTGTGACCATTGGATCTTGGATAAGATCAACGATGTAGAAAGAGCCGACAACAATTATAAACGTGGCATATAATATTTGAAATTCAACCTTTTGTGTTGGCGCATTGTTTTCCGTGTAGTTCTATGTATTCCCGCTAAAGGGTTGCGATCTTAATTTATAAAGAAAAATTGATTAAGTCGTGTGGTTTCGGTTTAAAAAAAAATGGATCTCAAATTTTATTAAACTAAGGTTTGTATTTCTGTCAAGTCCGATATGTGATAGTTTAGTGAAACTCAATGATTTTTGGAAGCTTGCTGGCCTAGTGAAGCTCTAAAGATTATCGGTGGATGACAAAGAGTCCATTGAATGAGAAATTACACTTGGAAATGGAAGTAGAAGATATAATCTCACAGTTTGGGAGATTACCACTCCTTATAACCAGACTGCCATCATATCTTAATCCACAAATGCACCCATTATTGATCACTCGTAGGAATCACTGGATGTTAATCCATCATTCGACAATGGAGAGGATAAGTTACTCGTTGAAAATCCACTTGATCCTTCATCTGTCTTTTCTAGAAAAATAGAGGAAGAGTTTGTTCACTTTTCATCTACCCCTCTGTTCGATTCACTTGATCATGAGGATGCCGATGAATTCATTGATTTTTCTAATCATGGTTATCGTGATCTATTTGCTTCCATTTTTTTATCATGATCATGAATCTATTGCAATTGATCTTTCGAAGTGATCCAAATGGATTTTGATGGCCACCAACCTATCCCATTTGGACCCCCACAACTATCTCTTCTAGTTTTTCAGTTTCTGTAATTGTAGCACAGTTTACTATTTTTAGCAGTTTTTTGGGGTCCTAAACTTTCGAAGCCGTTTTGAGGCCCTATATGACATTTTTTTGGGAAATCATGGGTCCATGGACCTATGTTTCTCTTCCCAAAGTTGTAGTGCTCAGATATATCTTTCTAACGAGCTATTTTATGCATCAAACAGAGAACGTATGCCAAAGTTACGACCCTGGGAAATTGATGTACCAATTTACCCAAACAGGGCCCACAATTTGGCGTTTCATCTTATAGGGTTAGATTTTGGGATGTGAAGGCCTATTTATTGTTTATAAACAATGGAAAACCATTCACATCCCAAAACCTAACCCTAGAAGATGAAACGCCAAATTGTGGGCCTCGTTTGGGTAAATTGGTACATCAATTTCCCGGGGTCGTAACTTTGGCATACATTCTCCGTTTGACACATACAATAGCTCGTTAGAAAGATATATCCGAGCAATACAACTTTGGGAAGATCAACATTAGTACATGGACCCCTGATTTCCCAAAAAAATGTCATTTAGGGCCTCAAAATGGCTCCGGAAGTTCATGATCCCAAAAAACTGCTAAAAATAGTAAATTGTGCTACAATTACGGAAATTGAAAAAATGAAAGAGACAGTTGTGGGGGTCCAAATGGGATAGGTGGGTGGCCACCAACATCCACCTAGATCACAAAGCCACCAGTATATGATGATATACTTGATGATGAAGTTGACACACCCAAAACTGTCGAGGCACTTCAGCTCGAGCTGATGGTTATGCCAGGTCCTCGCTCTCCTGGGGTCAGTCTCACTTCTAATCATGAAACTGTTCAATCACCCAAGGTTCCTCATCACTCATCTGTATGCATTAAAGATCCATCTCACTCACAGATCACACTTCCTCCACTCGAACTACACGATCCTGATTCTCATGCATTAGAGGAGTCTCACATTGCAAGCACTCGTTGACAACGCAAGTTATCTTTGTTTCTTTCGTTTGCTTTCATGTCACAGTCAAGATTGTGATTTTGTTTCAAAGCTACACATAGTGTCACACAACACAATGAGAAGTCTATGGACTTCCCGTCATGGACATGCGCTCACTCATGTCCTGTAGGCACTTTGAAACACGAAGTGTGGTTCGCACCACTGGGTTGCTCGTGGACCAAGCCTTCACCAAATTGGGTATACCAATGCACTGATGGCTATATTAGGAGTATCACTTCACATGATCAGGCCCATGCACCATTAATGTAGGAGTAAGAGTAGTGTTTGCTTTTAGTTGTTTTCTTGCATTCTTGTTGCTTATATGCTTTGTTTGCTTGTTTGTTTGCTTGTGTGTTTTCTTACTTGATTTTCTTTCACTTTCTCTTCTGCTTTTGCTTTGCTTTGATGTTTTTTAGCTCATTTTCTTCATCCGTAGGTTAGTCTTGCATGAAACCATGTATGACTCTTGAAGCAGACTAGGTAAAATACAAAAGAACTTGTACAACTATTAGTACTTGTTTATCTGTCATCTTGCCTCTGTATGATGAGCTTGTTACTCTTAGTCCATGATACACTGAAGGAAAATATGTATTGTTCAAGATGAACCTTGGTGAAAACACAACACTTGTGCGCTAACTAGTGTCACCTTCTCTAGTCAGTTTTTTTTGGGTTAACCCTTATTAGCCCAGTCAGGTAGAGTAAGGTGAGGGGGAAGACCTTAACAAGCATGTCTGAGATATAATAAACTACTTATCTACTAGAACAACCTCTTCTGCTCTAAATAAGTCGGGATCCCTCTTTCGCCTCTGAAATGAATAAGTGTTATGCATCGTGAAGATGAAAATGAAAAAAATGAAAAGTCAAAAAATTCAAAGTGAAAAATGATTAAGGAAAAATAAGAGAAAGGATTCCTGCGTAGGGAGGTAATGCAAGTAACTCCGTCGGGTACTGACCAAGCTCGTTGGCAGCAGAGCCATGCTTTTGTTCCTATGTGACTCCACTAGGGTACTTTCAAGGCCTGCTAGCAGTGGAGCAACACCATAGATGAAACTAAGACTCTGACGACTATACTACTTGTGCACCTATATACCCCTCAACCCTAATCGAAACAATTATGTTGCCTTGGCTTGGAATGTGTGTTAATCGACCAAGGGCTTGGAAGATGCTACATCTTACAATCAAGTTAGTGAATAACCAAGATGCGATAAGAACTGAACAATACTTCTAGAGGTGTTAGACTTTCTTTTCACAAACAAGGTCCATTCAGAGAGCTGGAGTTCTACCAGTGTGTCACCAAGTGTTGTAGTGGCTACAACCACCCTCCAAAATTTTTCCTTAGCCTGTTTTGGAGCCTTCCTACCAACCTTACTCAACACTTTGTCTTGCTTCATCAAAGTACTCAAGCTTCACTATTTTCCTCGCACAAAGGAAGCATGTCAATCACAATTGATCCATTCCCCTCACAAGCTGCTCACCCAAACTTGGTCCAAATGCAGGCTAAGCAACTTCCCCTTGAAAATTGTGCATTTCTGGAGGGAAACCAACCTTCCCTCTAGGAATTTTGCAATCCTCTCTAAGAGCCTGCTAGGCTCTAGGATTGTGTAATAGTGCCGACCAACCCTCCCAGTAGGATTTGCGCAAATTTTCCCAGCAGTAGGCTGTTCAACCCATGATTTTCAAAAATCTGGGTAGTAGTCAGTTGCTCTACCCAGAAATTATGCAAACCTCTTGGGTAGTCAGGCCAGCTCCCAGCTAGGAATGCACATTTTTCCCCATGATTTAGGGAGCTATTTTTAGCAATCAGTGGTTACATGCAAAGTTGTTTTAGAAGTTTCCCTCCAAGTGTCACTTTTTCCTATATTTGTGGCATATGCATCATGAGACCAAAATTATTTATTCGAAGCACTAGAGCTCATTCATTCACGTTGATCTTGGAGCTTTGACATCCCACAACACATCCAAGACACTTTGACACATTTGGCTCAGCTATTCACAGGTAAGTGGCCTCAACTTGTCTTTTTCAAAATTTCTGGCACTTTTTGTGTATTCACTTGTGTGAGTGTTGTTTTCTTGACTTCTTTCAATGCATACTATCATTTACATATATTCTAGCTTGTCCTAGCTTTGTTCATTTTTCATTGCTATCTCACTATTGTCGCATGCATGAAACTATTTTTCACGGACGTTTGCCCAACCGACGAGTTGCCTCACCCACATGCATATTGATATGTCTGTTGAATATTTAATTCATGTTTTTCATACGCTATCATTCACTTCTTCTATCACTTAGTATCGCCATGCATTTCATTGTCTTACTTTCTTTCACTTGCTTGTTGGCGAATCGGGACAACCTTGGCCTGGGCTTTACCTTCACCAAGGCTGCATTGCGCAATCTGGGGAAGGAAGGCTCACCTTCCTCTGTAGATTTGTACATTATTGCCCAACACTGGCCTCCATGACTATTTTTTACATTTCTGGAGGATAGTGGCTGCTTGGCCCAAGAAATTGCGCAAATTTGTCCCTCGGCCAGCATTTCTTCCTAGCTAGGATTGCACATTGCGCAATCCCAGCAGCCAACTACCTGAATGGAATGCGCATTTTGAAAATCTAACATCCAATCTAGCCTCGCAAATAGCCCAGACTACCTTTTGCATAGTTTTGGTAGCCAGTCACCCAGCCTCCCAGTGAAATTTGTGCAATCTTGCTCATCAGTTCCTCAGGTATGTGTTGTTTCCTTCCTTGGATCTGCTTTGTTTTCACTAACATATTCCTTGTCATGCATGTTTCTTGCTTCTAGATCTTTCAAGTGTTCATATGTCTCAATGTCTTTCAAGAGAATAGGATCTTAGGACATTGATGGTATTGCAACTGCAGTAGTAGTTGAGCAAGTATCTTCTAGTCTGTCGATCTATGAAGATATGAAGTTGTACCTAGACAAGGACATCAAACTAAAGTAGTAAGAGGTGAATGAAACATTCACAAATACTTTTGGGGAAGACCTTGAAGACCATCAGGTGTACGTGAACATGCATAAGTCCGGCTTGTATTGGATTGCATATAAATACCCTGTGTTCCCATGCGCGGACATGATTCACTAGATCGTTTCTCACACTGACCCCGAGACGATGACCTTGAGCAATGTCAGTGGGAAGAAGCTTGCAACCTTTTGGGTATGAGATTATGATGAGATGTATCAGATGACCAAGCCCGTGACTGTCATGACACCTCCATTTAGCTTTTCCAACAACAAAGATCACTCGAGAGACATTATGAAGGATTGGGTAAAGGATCCAACTCGCTTCAGGATGACACCCAACGAGATCTACAAGACAAAGATATTCAGGAAGGAGTACCAATACTTAGCCATATTTACATGTCTACTAAGTGGCCAAGCAAGCACTGAAACATTTCCTCTGAGTTGGGTGATCGCATTGGACCAACTGGCTAGAGAAGGAAGACCATGCAACTAGTCCAGCATACTGGCTCATTAGCTGAAGGAACAAGTAAAGAAGGCTCGATAGTCACCCGATGGTATGCATGCAAATATTTATATGTCCACTTACATTATCGATGCATTATGTGCCCAACATGAGTTCTCGAGCTTAGAGTGGGCATGGTCACTGGCAAAGACTATTGTGAACACATATTTCAAGTTGTTTTTTGAATGCAACTTCAGAGGAGTGATCATATGGTTGTTCGACCATTTTGTCACTCGAGTGTATTGGTTGATATTCGAATAAGGTCCACCCTGCATGTCAGAGGAAGTGATGAATGCATTGCTAGGCATTGAATATTGGTATGCCTCACCATCCAATATGTTGATCAGAGTGTTCAGTGTGGAGAAGTCTCTGCATGTTCTGCCAAAGTTTGCCTTGGATGTGATTGTCATGTAGGAAGTAGCGTACCACATCTCAGCAGGATTAACAACTAGACTGCAGTGGAAGAAGAAGGTGCCTTGGCCCACTCTTCCATTTCAGATTGGGTTATATGAGAAGCAGATGTCGAAAGAGGGAAGATGAGGAAATATACTTTTGACCTTCGAAGCTTCAACCCGTATGACCCACATTGCATTGTGAAGTATCCCTGAGCAAGACTTTCTTTCAACTGGATCCATGAGGCATGTCATTGGGCCAAGGAGGACTCATGGAGGTACTGCTACAATTTCTCTAGACCCAATGAATAGGTCATCTTTGCTATAGAATGGTTAGCGAAAATGCATGAAGCAGCATCATAGAGAGCACCATTAGTAGCAACAGTAGTAGGAGCAGTAGAGGCAGTAGAGTCAAGCATACCTATGTGCGACAAAGGGAAGAGGAAGACTTTCGACTGCATGGAGGAGGAGAAAAGCTACAAGTTTTGAGCAGATCCACTTGTAGAACAAGCAGATATGGACATTTAGGAAAAGAGGTAATAGTGTGACAATCTAATCACGTGAAGGTTGAGGGATAAGAAGAGAATGGAAGAAGAAGAGAAGGAGTTGCATGAGTTGAGGGAAAAAATCCAGAAAGAAAAAGAGTTGTGCCAACAAGAGAAGGGAGTATAGCAACAACAGATTCAGTAAGGGAGGCATTACATGCAAATAGACGGAGCAGCCCTCATACAAGTAGTTGATTCATCTGAATAGTTGACATCAAGCGAACAGGGTGAATCATGACAGGGGCAAGACTTTGCTCATGAGATAGAACAAGCGCTTTAATAGGTGAATGCATATATGGACCAACAGGAGTTGGAATATGATACTGACCTGATGCCTCATCACAAAGAGGTCAACTCACCCACTTCATTGCATCTTGATGATGAGAAAGTCTCAAATGACCAAGGAGGCACTAAGATCCTTGGTGGTTAACTAGAAACAGAGATGCACAACATCTCCTTTGATGAATCTCATCACAGAGTTGTGCAGTCTCAGAGAGTGCCGACTCCAAAGAACCAAACATCCCCTACAAAATTTGAAGGGAAAGTGATCGTGACTGATGTGCACAAGCATTCAACTGCTTTGGCTGATGCAACTAGAGTGTATGTCAAAGCCAATAGCTCGAGTGTTTGTTTTCTCATAGATAAGAATGAGTGAATGGCGAAGGAACTATAGGTAGCCAAGTAGGGAGGAGACTTGGTGACAATGTCCGCCCGAGCTGAACTGAAGAAGGTAATACTAGATGAAGTATTTTCCTTGGACATAGTTATGTGAGCATTGTACTCCAGGTTTGGTACCATGCATCAAGCAGTTGCTCATCTCCATGGATGGCAACAGTGATGTGAAAGAAGATCACACATCTTGAAGAACATACATATTTATGTGGATAACATGCAAGCATGGACGATGAAGTATAAGGGAGCCCCACTTCACTTGCCAAAGATGATGAAAGCCAATGTGGTCGAGCTGCAAGCACGTATCAAGAGTAAGATCTGGAACTATGAAGACCTATCGCAACTCATCACTAGCATGTAGGCTTCCCATGCATGAGTATTCAAAAGCATGGATGTTATAGTGCACACTCATGTGATCCCATCACTTAGGACTCTCACCTAGGCGAAGACTAAGAAGTAGGTCCGACAGGATCTTGACTTGTACTTCAATGAGTTTATGCACACCACCACTAGCCCAGACTTCCCTATCAGTGTAGACATCATGCACAAGTACATTTTTAGTTTTTCCACACTGAAGACAATGATGTGCATGCTCATAAACAAGTTGGACATAGGAGCCCGAGCAGTGTACCCAGATGCTATGGAGGTAAGGTTCAGGTTTCAAATGGATGTCACAGAAAAATGCATGGAAACTATCAAGGACTACCAATGATGGCATCAATATGCCACTATTGATCAACATGAGGATGTCGAGCAGTTGGACTTCTATGGTTGTCTAAGTCCGAATGATGTCTAGTTTGGATTGTCCAAGCCATTGTTCACATAGGTACATGTGCATTGTAATGTTGAGTCATGTCAAGGGTAAGTCAGGTGTCAAGAGTGGATGTAATAGTCATAGAGTAGGTGAAGAGTCACGAGGGTAGTTGAATGGTCACAAAGGGGAATGTCAAGGGTCACCCCACCCTTTGCTATAAATAGTCCCTCATAACTCATTGTATAGGCTTTTGGTCATCCAAGCTTCTACTAAGACTATCTTGAAGAAGGCTTGGACAGTATTCTAATGCGCCTTGGCTTCTCCACTACAAGAAGCTAGTACATCTCTTTGGAGGGGCAGGTGGATGTGGCCGTAACATTCCACTTTTTGGGCTAGCAAGTTTACATGGATGTATTGTATGATTGTGACTTACACTTCTTTATATAATAAGAGCCAACACATTTTCATGCATATGTTGTTATTGTAGTTGGACTGCTCTAATTGTTTTAATGATATATGTTGTTTAATTTACGTACTTGTGTATGAACTGCTTCACATGCAATTATATGAATCTTGTTGTTAATATGTTGCATATGTTGTTAATGTTGTCACTGCCCGTGTTGACTACTCCACCAGATATCAGACATACCTTTCACTTGAACCTTTCTATAACAACCATCGCACTCATCTCAAACTGATCTATGAGCGTTGTACATGTTATCTTACCTTGTATGATGTGATTGTCACATCCGAGTGGACTGCTCCACCAGAAGCTATGCATGTTCTTTGTGTTGTGCATTCCTAGCCGAGTTGGGACTAATCCCTTTCAACCTAGAACTCACCTTCACCTCCTTCCTTCTTCGAACTTTTATAACCTCTCATACACCTTCCTTGACTTGCTTCATTAGTCACACCCTTGCTACTGACAGAGTTATCTTACTTGCCTCTGTGCGACATCACGGTTAAGGCATTACCTTACAACTCAGTGTTGGGACTCCTACACCAAAAGGCCTAAGATCTGATTGGGACTTCTTACCGGGGAGATCCCCTTGAGATGTTAGCAGGGCCAGCACCATCAATAGGAGGTGAAGTAAGCGACTTCACCAGGGTACTGTCCAGACTCATTAGTAGAGAAATAACATTTGTGCTCCTAAAGTGACTCCATCAGGGTACTTTCCAAGCATGTTAGCAGTAGAGCCACACCGGACATGAAAACTCATACTTTGAAAATCATTAACTCGTCATGCACATTACCCTTTCTTGTATTGAAACAATTGTGATATAGTGTATATTCTATATGTGTTTCAACCAAGTAGAGAAAATTAAGATGATATGTATAAAAATGGGTCAAAAGGGGGAACTTGGGGCAATCAAGACTTCCTAAAGTTATGATCCTTAATAAAAAAATTATCTCAGAAAGAGTAGGTGAAGTTTTCCCAGTGTGTCGCCAAGTGTTGTTGTTGCTACAACACCCTCCAACAATTTCACTACATTCAAATTTTGGAGCCTAGTTCATTGTCATATCAAGTGTCACCTTGTTCGTTAAGTTTCGGTTCATGTTGATTTCTATGTTATAAGTGTTATTGAATGTTCTAAAGTGTCATCGCATTGATTAGAATATCTCTGGGTGCATTTCATGGTCACAACATTTTTGTGTTATCAAAAAACACTTTTTGGTCGCAGTCACACACAGTTCACTAGTAGTACAAGGGGAACATGCAAAAAGTGGTGTTTTAATGTATATTAATTTTTTATTAAGCTTGTCTAAGTTTTATTGATGAGTTAGTGTGTGTCATGCTTGGTTCTATATATAAACTCATCTTGTTTGCCCATTGCTAATCAGGTGCTCAAAATTTAGCTCAAAATTAAAAGTTGTCAGATCGGTGTGGAACCTGAATGATCACGTAGTACTCAACATCCTGAATCTGGTGCAACTCGTTTTGCATGAAACAGACACTGTATTCTCCAAGAATCATGTTCTTTTCATTTGCCTAAACAAGCGATTTTTTGCAAAAATGTGACAGCCTAGTTAGCAATCCATATTGCTAACGTGGTGTTGAATGTGCATCGTGAGGTGGTAGGATGACTGGTTAACATCCTTCGGTGAATCATGTTGTGCCAAGTGGCACATTCTGGTGTAATTTGGCAGATTTTTATTGGGTGGTTGATGGCCAACCATGGGCTGACACCTGGCCTAGCCAGAAGCCGCCACGTGGCATCCTAGGGGCTACCAAAATTTTTGGTTGAGGTATGGATAACATTAGTGGGGGTCAAACCTGCAACCACCAAGCAATAAGACAAGCCACATACCAACACACCATCGCAATAGGTCTTAACCACTATAGGTTTCAACTTATATTTAAAATCAATGTTAGCGCCATTTGGATCATGGAGGTTAGAGGACATAGGCGTTAGAGGAGATTTAAAGTGTTTGACAATTTTGCTTGAAAATCGATGAAATTGTTGCTCCGTTAGCGCGTTTTGGGGCAAATTTGTAGATGGTGCCAGATTTTGGCGAATTTATAGTGCGATTAAAAGAAGACTTGGGAAAGCCATAACTTATTTAGTTTTTGACCAAATTAGGAGCAGAAAGAGGCCACACAGGCATTTCCGGTCATTCTAGGGCCATTGGAATAGGTTTCAGAGCTTTCTGAGAATTATAAATTGAAGTATTCACACTTTTGAGCATAATAGAGAGGGCCAAACAATTGGAAGTTGGAACAAGGAGACGTAGCCCAAGAGGGGTGAACTCCTTTATCATGCGATGATGTGATACTATTTTTGGTGATGTGCATGTATGTTATATTCTAGTGTTCAGTCATTTGTTTATGTTAATTTGCACATAAAATTTACATAAAAACACTCAAAAACTCATGTTTTAAACTTGCAATTAACCTCATGAATCCTTAAGCACTTTTAACATATTCTAAAAATGAATTTAGTATAACAAACTAATTATCCCATTCAGATCAAGTCTGGTATCAGAGCTCTTCATTTTCTTTTTGCAAGAAGGATTTATTGTTTGCAAGTGAATGTCGTGCTTACAAGGTTGAATCTCACCATGCATCTTCACCCTTTTCCACTAATACAACCCTTACACATACTCATTAACATACCTCAAAAGGAACTGGTAAATCACCCTTGTTAAAACTTGATCTTAAATTTGAACTTACCATGTATAATGGTGAAGTGAACGCAAAGAATCTTGACAATTGGGTTCATCCATTGGAGGTATATTACATAATTCAAAACCTTCAAGATGATGACATAAATATTCATTTAGATTCCTTGAGGCTGGAAGGTGCAACACTAGTATGGTGGGAATCAAAGACACAAGAACAGATAAAAAAACATGGTAAGATATCAATTTATTGGTGTGATTTCATTGCTGCAACTAAAAGACAATTCTACCCTCTAACATATATGTAGAAATCCATCATGAATTGGCAAAACTTTAGACAAATTAAAGGTCAATATGTGCAATATTACACCCAAGAATTTAGAAAAAGGTCTCTAATGTTAGTTGTATATTTGCAATCACAAGACACGTTGTTGAAGTACATAGGGGGTTTGCATAGTTACCTTAGGTAGGCTATCCTTATGTTTAATCCCAATAATCTAGATGAGGTGTGTGTGTAAGCCACTCATCTTGAGGCAAGAGGGAAAAATAATCCAGAAGAGGGTAGCAAAAATTCATTCAAAGGTAAAGGAAAAGAAAAGGGTTTCAAAGGGAAGGGAAAGAAAAATGCATCCATTAAGAAGGAAGGAGAGAAATTAACATGCAATCTTTGTTCCAAAGAGGGTCACGATGAATGATCAGGCACTCAAAATTATGCTCGAAAATCAAAGTGTCAGAATTTTGTTAAACTTAGCTTCATATCAAAGAGCTCATCATTCTGAATCCAACGTGCGGACAACACTCAAATCCAAGCTCGCATGTAGAAGTTAGAGAAAGTCAAAGTTCAAGTTTGACTTGTCTACTGTTGGGTTGTGTTATATTCTTTCCACGACTAACCTATGTAGTGAACTCGAGGGTTAGAGGGGGGGTGGAGCCCCCACTTCGTTGTGTTGATTGCGCAGCGGGGGGGTCACAGGCGGGGCGGTAGCCCCCCCTATCCGGGGGGTTTGAGGGG
>APFE030192984.1:0-11600 GCA_000404065.3 Pinus taeda
TCATTCTTTCCACAACTCCATTTTGCTAAGGAGTTCTAGCTATAGAGAATTCTCTTCTTATCCCGTGTTCTTCACAGAAATCAAAAATTCATTTGAGGTAAACTCCCCACCTCTGTCGGATCTGAGGCACTTAATTTTGTGACCCGATTCATTTTCAGCCAAGGCTTTGAAGGCTTTGAATTTTTCGAATGCTTCATCTTTGTGCTTCATAAGTCATAACCAGAAAAACCTGGAGAAATCGTCAATGAATAATATCAAGTATTCTTCTCCTCGAGGTGTTCTTTTTCTGAAAGGACCGCATGTATCTGTATGTACTAGCTCAAGAGGCATGCTAGCTGATCCTTCCTTCTCTGGAAAGTTAGTTCTGGTTTGTTTTCCAAACTGACATGATTTGCATATGGTGTTGTCAGGAATTTTGATATCTGGAAGATCGCGAACTGCCTGATATTTGCATGCTTTCCTTATTTGTGAAAAGCTTAGATGTCCCAACCTCCGATGCCATAACCAGTGCTCATCATCCTTGCTTAGATAGCATTGTTGTTGTCCTTTTTCAAATATGTACAGATTATTTGGAGTTCTTTTGCCTTTGATCACTGTTTTACCTGTATCAAGATCACGAACAAGACATCCATTTGATCTGAATATCACCTCGGTTCTTTGATCACACATCTGACTGACACTTAGAAGATTATGTTTCAATCCATCAACATACAAAACATTTCCAGCCTTGACCTTTTCCTTTAAGTCTAAAAGGAATGGGAATATTCATAAATGAAGATCTCCTTCTAGAAATTCAAGCGTAATTAAGAAAGGAATTTCAAAAGGTAAAAGAAGCTAGGAAGGAAGGAAAATGGGTGATAATCAGAAACAGAAAAGCCTTTATCCGAGATAGAATCCAAAAAGATAGTAATAAATAGCAATTCAACATGCTCCAGATTCTTTCTTGGAACTGTCATGGTTTTCCATGGAACAAAGGCCCCAAGCTAAGTTGGATCTCAAATGATGTTGATATTATTTTTGTTATTGAAACTTGGGAGCACGAACCATCTAAGGTCCCTAACATACATGGCTTTACGCTATGGTCTACCAGGAACAAGTGATCCCCCGTAGAGGCATTGGGAGAATAACTTATTACATTAAGAAGGACATCTACCCCCATGCTAGGATTTATAAAATCGACCCTTACAACCAATATAGTTGGATAGAGATCACTGACATTAATAATAAAAATACCTACATAGTAATATGGTATTCCCCCCATCAATTCTAACTTCTATAAGAAGAAGAATCTAGATAAAAATAGTACTTTCAATGGTTTAGAGAATGATATTTCTAGCCTAAGGAATGAAGGTAATATCCTTTTAATAGGTGACTTTAATGCTCAAACTTCAAGCAACCAAGCTATTATTCTAAGCAATCATTCCAACCCTAATCCTCTTTAGTTAGATGAAGAACCTACTCTAGCTAGTAGGTACAAAAGGAGCTCTGAAGACCTCGGGGAGAATTTGTTTGGGTTGGAGATAGTCAAGCTCTGTAATGCTTAGGATCTCATAATTTGAAACGATCTAAAGAAGTGGCCCAACTCTAGCCAGATGACCTACATCCATGGGCTTGGTAGCAGTGTGGTAGACTATGCTATTTCCAATCTCCCTTTATACAACGAAATAATAAATTTTGACATCTTAAATGACCACGAGCCTGACTCTGATCATAGGCCTTTATTTATAACTCTCAATTTTTTCATGCATAGAGATCCCATAGAAAATAATCCTTATAGCCAAAAGAACTTAATATTTGATGGAAATAAAAACGATCTCTTTCTAAATGAATTAAAAACTAATTTGCTTCCTTTATCTAGTATTGAAAACGTAGAAGACCTCTATCATAATCTTACTACAACCCTCTAATATTCTATTAACAAGTTCTCAATTGAAGTTTTGAATAATAAAAGAAATAGAAAAACCAACCCATGGTATGAAAAAGATTGTAAATGTGCGAGGAGAGCCATTAAGGAAGTTGTTGATGAATCTCTTAAAATGGACAAGATAAAAATATACAAAGCCCTAACTAAAAAAAAAAAGAGGCAGTACATTTGTAAAAGACAAGATCATCTCTTACACCTCTCTAAGGTAGCTCCTACGAAATTTTGGAGGCATATTCTGAATAGGAAAACTAAAGATAATAATAAAATTTCTTTACACGATTGGAATTCCTATCTTAAAAAGCTTTATGAATCTCCAGATGTTATGGATGACTTTGAAACCCTACTCACAACGAAATAATTTTTCTCATTAGAAGACATTGATTTTGGCATTAATCGCTTGGCAAATGGAAAAGCTAAGGACATTGAAGGTTACCAGGAAAAAATCTTAAAAATTGGAGGTCCTGTCCTCATCCCCCACATCCACAAGCTTTTCAATCAAGCAGTCGATCAACGGTTCCCTAAACTATGGACTGAGAGCCTCATTATCCCTATTTTTAAAAGTGGGGATACAAATAACCCCTCTAATTATCGAAAAATTATGATCAACCCTCTCTTAGCCAAGTTATATGGTATTATTTTGGAAAGGAAGTTGAGCATATGGCTTGAAAGTGAAGGTAAGCGGGCTAAAGGTCAAGTGGGTTTTAGAAGGAATCATTCAACAACAGATCACCTCGTTATGCTTAGGATCATTGTGGAGGAATGTCGTAATGATGAATCCAATCTGTTTTGTTGCTTTGTGGACTTCAGAAAGGCTTTCGATACGGTTCCTAGAAACAACCTTTGGAATAGATTAGAAAAGCTAAAGGTTCCTTCAAAGTTGAGAGTTGCCGCTATGAGGTTATACGAGAATGTAACTGCCAAGCTAAAAAGCAATGAGGGGTGGTCAAAAGATATCAAATGTAATATCAGACTTAAAAAAGGTTGCCCCCTCTCCCCTATACTATTTGGCATTTACATCGACAAGATTGAAGGTTATTTAGAGGAAGCAGGATGTGCTGGCATGATCTTAGCTGGGATAGTCATCATCCTTCTTCTCTATGCTAACGATATTGTTCTTCTCGCAAGGTGCCCATTTGATCTTGATAAGCAACTTAGGCTTCTTAAGGATTTCTACTCTACCATGGGTATGACTGTTAACACTAATAAAACAAAAATTATGATTATCAAATCCAAGAAGGACACTTACGCTAATTTTATGTATGACAATAATAACTTGAAGGAAGTGTATTCTTACAAGTACCTAGGAATTGATTTTCATCACAAGTTCAACTAGTGCTATAGCATTGAGAAAAGGATTAATGGGGAGTGGAAAGTTTATTTTGGTTTTGAAAATAATTGTAAAACAACAAAACTCATAATGTGGGATAAAAAGAAGTTCCTCGTGAAACTTTAGTCACTCATGTTATCTTATATGGATGTGAGGTCTGGGGTTGCAACATCTCTGGAGAATCCTAGATAAAGATTGAGCAAATCTAGAAGAATTTTATAACGTATACACTGAAAATTAAAAAAAATACACCCTATCCTATTCTCCTTATAGAAGTAGGTCTTTCCCATATCGAGAGCCTAGCTATGACTAGGCTTCTGGTGTACAGGCACAAACTCAATAATATAGGAGATCATAGACTTCCTAAGCTAGCTTTAAATTCCAGCCAAAACCACCTAAGGCTCAAGCGGGGGTGGTATAAAGACACGAGGGACTGGTTAAACTATTGGGAGATCAACGAGAATGATGCATTGCAAAACATTAATAACATTAAAAATATTGTTACTTCTAAGTTCAAAGAAAAAATGTGGTGTGAAAAAGATTTAGCAGCAAAAATAAAATTAAGTTATTATAAGAAGGTCATCAACCCCACCCTAGAAGATCAAAAGTATCTCTTTGTTTTAGCCAACTCAAAGAATAAAATTAATATAGTGAATATTAGAATGAAGTCTCATGAGCTCCATAGTGAAACAGGTCGTTGGGCAGTTCCTAAACACCATGGATGGAAAGGATCTGCCATTTCTCTAAGAATAGGAACATCGAGGATGAAAACCACTTCCTCTTAGAGTGCCCCACGTACAACCACATTAGATCTCAATTTCATAATCTTTGTTGCAATACTGACCTTCCTAGCCTTTACGATGTCAAAATTACCGTGAGCTCGAGAAGTTTCTTTCCAAGCTTTTTGAGCATAGGAATAAAATCTTAAATCAAACTAAATAATTTGTTTCTTTACATCCAATAGACCAAAGTTTGGTGTCAGTGGACGTTAGCGACCACCACCACCACCACCACCACCACCACCATCATCATCATCATCATCATCATCATTACCGAAAAAACCCATCGGAAAAGCTTTCAAAAAATCTTATTACAGACAACTACAAGGAAAAAAAATTATCTATAATACAACTTTTTAGAGATCTATATTGTGATATTTTTTTGAAAATATATTGACTTCTAAACACCTTTATTCGTGACTTGTAACTATTTGAAAATATAGTTACAAGGACTTCTTGCATAATGCTTTGACTATTTCGGGAGGAGAAAGGTGGTGTTGAATTTGACAACAGCATTGAACCCGGAAACGGATTCCGTGCTAACAACGGCGTAGCCACGAGCAAATCTGAACATGCCCGTCCCTCCAACCACAACAAACTCACACTCCGGTTGACCGAACCTGTCGGTTCCCTGGAACTCCAATGTGCTGCCTGTGTACTCCGAATTCTGAAAGATGAGCGTGAAAACCGTGAAGAAATCAAGTCCAGTAACCAGATTTGTATTCACGTACATCCCTTGACCTTGGCCAACAATCTGGTCAGAGGCGGAGTTTGGTCCTTTGGTTATGACTTCGCTGAAAACTACTAGGGTTCCAAACTTGCCCACGTTTGAAGAAGAACCATTTAATCCCGCCACTGGATCCCTTCCGCTCAAATTATTGTGGAAGTAAAACACCGTATTCATCTCTCTTTCACCCACAGTAGCCTGCAGGGAGACGATGGCGACGACTGCAAATAAAAGCCCGGAACCCATCAAACAGTAATGGGAGAAGGTACAATAACAAATGGAGTAGCAGTGTGTATTTGTGGGATAGTGGCCCAGCGCTCATAGATAAATAGCCGCTGCTGCCCGTAAACGACAAAGCTTCCAGATTCTAAACCCAACTCACGAGATGCTCTTGGTTTTTGTTTTCTATGTAATTACTCACATGATGCTCCTCTTTTTGTTTTCTGTGTAAAGCAACCGATGATGACGTTGACCTAAAAGATATTTAATTACACACCCAAATGAGTATAACACCATTGGAGAACTATAGAACATAATGATAGAGGTGACCGAGTTGTATTATGATGACCGAAAAGGGAGGAATATTATTATGATTGATTTATGATACAATGTATGTGTTTTCTTTTTGGGGGCGGGAAGGGAACCCTCTCGATAACGAAGCCGTCCCCCCCTTTTTTTTCTACCTGCCCTATTAGCGTAGCGGACGGGCACGTTTTCAGGATACAGGTTGCTTCCCCTTTTGTGCGGGAAACCCCAAGCTTGTCCTGTCAAGCACCCTCGGAAAGCCTTGTTATAGGCTCTTGTAGCTGCGCACTTCAGGAAACAATGTTTATTCGCTATTTTTATATCTTTGAATTTAATAATAATAAATGATAAAAATAAACTTAAGAACATAGTAATAAGATATTATTATGATTGACTTATGATACAATGTATGTGTTTCCTTCATATTTCCTACAACGTTTTGGCAATTATTTGAGAAGAAAGTTGGCGTTGAAATTGGCCGTAAAACCACGAGAAAATCTCAAGTTGTCAGTTTCTCCCATTGGGGTTGACCGTACTTACACTGAAGTAGATTGAATTTGAGATTGTTATTTATACCTTTGTAGTGTAGGAAGATATAAGTAATAAAAAAATAAGTCTCATCACTAATTTTAGTTTCTGGAGTTTTGGTGTTTGGTATCCATTTATAAAGAGTTTTACGTGTGTTGTTTACAAATTTGAAGTTGACAGTACTTACATTACTGTTGATCGAACTTGTCATGTGTAGAGTGGTTGTAATAGATAGGGTAACTTATTTAAATAATAAATACAAATCCAAAAACAAATAGAAGACAAAATAGAACTATTGGAGAATAAAATTGTGGCAATGGAGACTAGGCTGCAGGTTATAGAAAAACAAAACCAAGATACTAACCAAACATCCCAGCAAGGAGATGTTGATACTCTAGAGAGTCTAAAAATGAAGGACATGATTAAAGAACTAGAAGAAAAAGTTAATCGCTGCCTCACCCTAAATAATGTGGTAGATAAATTAGTTATCAAGCCTATTAAACATGAAATGAAAAAATTAATAGAATTAGAACATGAGCGTAACAAAAAGACCTTGAACTTTACAATCTTCAATTTAAAAGAGGAGGTTGATGATTATAATCTTCAATTTAAAAGAGGAGGTTGATGAAGATACTTCTTGATGAAGTTCCTCTTTGAAACTTTAGTCACTCATGTTATCTTATATGGATGTGAGGTTTGGGGTTGCAACATCTCTAGAGAATCCTGCAGAAAGATTGAGCAAATCCAGAAGCATTTTATAATGTATAAAATGAAAATTAAAAGCAATACATCTTATCCTATTCTCCTTATAGACGTAGGTCTTTCCCATATCGAGAGCCTAGCTATGACTAGGCTTCTAGTGTACAAGCACAAACTCAATAATATAGGAGATCATAGACTTCCTAACCTAGCTTTAAATTCCAGCCAAAACCACCTAAGGCTCAAGCGGGGTGGTATAAAGACACGAGGGCCTGGTTAAACCATTGGACCATTGGGAGATCAACGAGAATGATGCATTGCAAAACATTAATAACATTAAAAATATTGTTACTTCTAAGTTCAAAGAAAAAATGTGCTGTGAAAAAGATTTAGCAGCTAAAATAAAATTAAGTTATTATAAGAAGGTCATCAACCCCACCCTAGAAGATCAAAGGTATCTCTTTGTTTTAACCAGCTCAAAGAAGAAAATTAATATAGTGAAGATTAGAACGAACTCTCATGAGCTCCATGGTGAAACACGTCGTGGGGCAGTTCCTAAACACCATGGATGGAAATGATTTGCCATCTCTATGAGAATAGGAACATCCAGGATGAAAACCACTTCCTCTTAGAGTGCCCCACGTACAACCACATTAGATCTCAATTTCATAATCTTTATCGCAAAAATTATAGTGAGCTCAGGAAGCTTCTCTCGAAGCTTTTTGAGCATAGGAATAAAATCTTAAATCAAACTAAATAATTTGTTTGTTTAGATCCAATAGACCAAAGTTTGGTGTCAGTGGACGTTAACCACCACCACCAAGAACTGAAAACTGTGACTTCACATCAAGAGCATCCGATCATTGTCTATAAAAGGCCCCATGGATGATGATACTAATAGTACTTTAATATAAAGTTATAATTTAGTTGGTTTTTAGGATTTTTTTATTGTATTTTAGCAATGCAAAAGGTATCATGAAATAAGTGTTTAAGTAGTTATTATAGATTTATGTCTATCTAAATTTACTAGCCATTTAATTTATATGGCTAAGATATTTCATTATATTACATATCTTAATACATATCCCATCTTTCTCTAAAAATTGAATTACAACAATAGATATCAAAAATTGAATATTTCTTAATTAACCAAACTTATTTTTAATTTTATAATGTATTTATAAATCTTGATGTATAAGAATCAAATTATGTAATCAGAAAATGCTATGTTTAAAAAGACATCCAATATTTAAAATCATATTTCACTGGTTTGCCCCATCTATCATAGTATTTTCCTCCTTCTTAATTAAAGTGTTATGATTTGATTTATTTGGACGATACATTTTCTAGGATATGAAAATATATCTAGTTGTATGAAAGGGTGGTCGTCACAAGTTTCTGATAGGCTAGGCTTTCTTGTAAGTAGCTTTCTAGGATATGAAAATACATCCAGTTCTATGAAATAGTGGCCATAGGCTAGGCTTTCTTATAAGTAACTTCCTACGATATGAAGATGCATCTAGTTCTATGGAATGGGGGTCACAAGTCTTTGAGAGGCTAGGTTATCTTGTAAGTAGCTCAAATTGTGAAAGACTATTGAAACATATAATAAGAAAGTTGAAAAATTCTGTGATAGGCTAGGCTTTCTTTTAAGTAGCTCAAATTTTGAAAAACTATTGTAACATATAATAAGAGAGCTGAAAAAATTAAAACAAATTTTAAATCTTTTTAGTTTTTTTAATTAGAAAACACATTAATTTATCCATATAAAATTTCGATATAAGATCGTATATTTAAAAGAAAATATAAAAGTTGAAAAAATTAAAACAATTGTTAAATCTTCTTTGTGTTTTTAAAATTAGAAAACACATTAGTTTATCTGGCCATAATTGCATATTTCGCCGTGGATAATAGTTAAAAGAAAATATAAGAATTGAAAAAATTAAAACAATTGTTAAATTTAAATAGAAAATCGCATATCTGGGCGTAGATAATAGTTAAAAGAAAATACATTGGGGTAGCTTTCTGAAAACATCTGAACTGCTTACTAAAATATTGACTTCTAAACACCTTTCTTCGTGATGAAGTTTCGTTACAAGAACTTTCTGCATAACGCTCTCACTATTACGGGAGGAGGAAGGTGGTGTTGAATTTGAGAACATCGGCGTAGCCATGAGCAAATCTGAACTTGCCCGGGCAATTGTTAAAATTGTGCATTTTCATCCGGAGGAGTTTAGATCGGTCATAAAAATTGAAAGGAGGTCGAGTAATATTAAAAGGGAAGACGGCTGGAAGATTAGTAGTGGTTGGATACCTCTGCTTTCTTTTATCTCAGCCCCACTGTTTCTCTCTTTTTGTTATTTCTTCTTTGGTTTTTTCCTCTTATGGGTTGTTGTTTCCCCTTTGCTTATATATATGTATATATTAAATAATTACCTTACTTGGCTTTATTTGGACTTGTTATATAAATATATAATATTTTATAACTAAACATAACTAAAATAGTTATAGACTATAAAATAATTATCTGATTAATTATTAAACATTAGCTTTAAACCCATTCACCCCATTATTAGATAAAAAAATATATTTATTTTATAATCAAATTTTATAATAAATTAAAAGTAGCTACATATAATAGTTTAACATAATTTCATTTTATTTTTATTTAAGAAAATACTCATATATAGTTACATGTATAGTTGAATAAATAACATGATTTAATTAGTCAACTATATAAGTAACTGAGTTATCTAATTAATAGTCATTTCTATTAATGTTGTGTAGGGAAGGCTTACTTTTACTAATATTTACAAGTGAAGTTCATAATCCATGTGACAGAGTAGCTTGACAGAGTAGTTCTTTGAATCTTATTTGGCTACATATGATTATTACACAAAAATATTCAATTTTAAAATTTGACAACCAATTTTTTTTTATGTAGAGAAAATTTATTTGAATTTTACTATCTTAAATAAATTATATTAGAGAATAATACCATGACCAAACACATGAGTTTTCATCTCCAGTCAAAATGTTTACCAATAGTCAATACCATGGTTTCACATAAATTTAGAGCTTAAAAACCACATATAACTTGAACGAATCAAATTTACCTTAACTCCTTAGTAAAAATTAATAAAAAGACAATTTATTTTATTTTTAATTTTTAGATTACCCTTACTAAAAACACTTCTTACAAAAAGAAACTATTTATATAATATATATATTTTTAACAAAACACTTCTTAGAAAAACTATATATATATATAATTTTGTTAAAAACTTAAAAAGAATGGGTAAATATTCATTATAAGATTATGTAATTTCACCCATAATTACATTATACGATAATAATTATTTAAAATTTTAAAAACAAAATATTATAATTATGTTAGTGTAAGAGGGTACATCATTTGATTTCTATAAGTTTACTTTTTGCATGTAAGGTTGGATACTTGTGCGCTATGGATTTTTCTTAAAGTTTGGATAGCGATAGATAATTGAAAATTTATAAAGTTTAATAGGTTATCAGAATTCATTGAAAAAATAAAACCTAAACAAGAGGGGTTGCATGGAAGCTACTCTCTGCCCTATGTGGATGTTCAAAGCAATACTAAGCAACCAGGAAGCACACGATTGATTTTACCTTATTGAAGCTTGAACATGATGGGAGCATTGCTTCTTCTATTCAGTGAATCAGGTCTCCATCTGAAGGCCAGTCATATTGAAGTTACTCTAGCTACGGACAAGAAATTTCAGCATAGAACTAGTATTTGGGTATAAACGCGAATGGCATAAGCCTCAGTTAAAGTGGTATAAGAGAGGCTATAAGGTTAGAGCTTAGGGTTATTCCATTAGCTTATTGCAGTTCCAATCATTGGCAAGTTTGCATTTAAAATGTCACAAGGGACATAGAAGATGTCATATTTAGCAAGCAAAGAATTTTGTTGTTCTATGGGATCAAATAATAACCAACCACTCTAGAAAAATGCTCCATGCCCTTGTTGTCTACCTCCACAGTTGTAGTGACCAATTGATGTAACAAAAGGTGGCATGGGTGTAGTAGACCTAACTAAATATCCAGGATACACGTTAGTGGTTTCTAGTAGTAGTTATGTCGATTTAGTTAATGATTTTCACATAGATCAAAATGCATGGACTTCAATGTCAATAGAGCTAGTACAAAAGTCTCAGTCAGTAGGACTTAGGGGTCTAGGTTGAAATCTATAGCTTATTAAGACAATTTGGTGACAACAGATTTCATATTGAATCTATGTCCAAGGCTACGAAGAGCTATTTCTCTCCGAAACTCCAAAATAATCATACTAAGTCTTTCAGCTGGCAAGAACCAAAGTCAAATTGTTCTTAACTGCATAAGTAAATAAACAAAACAACCAAAAAATTCTTCGTAGCTGCATTGTTTGCAGAGACTAGAAGAATTCTGCTGAGATGGGTCATTCAAATTACATAAAACAAAGTCACGACATATCTTAAGTATCCTTCCATATGCAGAAGTATTATTTGAGACATGCATGCTTTCTACAAAATTGAAGTCTGGAAGCCTCTTCGAACATTTTGCAACTAAAAGCTCCTTACTAGTTATACAATTTTGAACTCTGTAGAGTTCATTATTCTGATGGTGTTAATGAACTCTACAGAGTTCAAAATTGTATAACTAGTAAGGAGCTTTTAGTTGCAAAATGTTCGAAGAGGCTTCCAGACTTCAATTTTGTAGAAAGCATGCATGTCTCAAATAATACTTCTGCATATGGAAGGATACTTAAGATATGTGGTGACTTTGTTTTATGTAATTTGAATGACCCATCTCAGCAGAATTCTTCTAGTCTCTGCAAACAATGCAACTACGAAGAATTTTTTGGTTGCTTTGTTTGTTTACTTATGCAGTTAAGAACAATTTGACTTTGGTTCTTGCCTTAGGTGAAAGACTTAGTATGATTATTTTGGAGTTTCAGAGAGAAATAGCTCTTCGTAGCGTTGAAAATAATACTGAGAGGGGGGGTGAATCAGTATTATCTAGTCCTTTTAACAATTCTTCCTTATTTATACTTTGAATTATTTTTTCATATCA
>APFE030192992.1:0-14533 GCA_000404065.3 Pinus taeda
TGTTGCTCATAATGATGAAGTGAGCAAACTTTGGCATGAGCGATTTGGTCACTTAAACTATCGCTCCCTTCAGAATCTATGTAAAGAAAATATGGTGACAGGTCTTCCAATGGTATCTTGCAGAGGTGGTGTTTGTTCCGGATGTGTACTCGGAAAACATCATCGGGACAGTTTTGAAAAAACGTGCCTCTTGGCATGCCTCAACCCTTTTACAACTTGTGCATAGTGATTTATGTGGTCCACTTCCAGTTGTTTCATTCTCTGGCTACAAGTATTTCTTAACTTTTCATTGATGATTTCTCGAGATGCACTTGGGTATATTTCTTAAAACTCAAGAGTGAAGTATTTAACAAATTCTTGGCCTTTAAGGCCTTTTTTGAAAAACAATCTGGACATCAAATTCTTAAGCTAAGATCTGATAATGGCGGAGAATATGTTAAAAATGATTGCATCAACTTTTGCACTGCGAATGGAATTCAAATGCAACATACTCTTCCATATACTCCACATCAAAATGGTGTAGCTGAAAGGAAGAATCGCACCTTAAAGGAAATGGCTAATTGTATGCTTCAATCTAAAGGACTTAGTCTTAATTATTGGGCAGAAGAAATTAACTGTGAAAATTACATAATAAATCACACTCCTACTAAGGTTTTAAAGAATGTCACTCCAGAAGAAGCATGGAGCTCAATTAAACCAGATGTGAGTCACTTTCGTGTTTTTGGAAGTGAAGCATGGGCCCATATTCCAGATGAGAAACATAAAGCTTTAGAACCTAAGAGTGAAAAATGTATCTTTGTTGGATATTCTGAAAATGTCAAAGGATATAGACTTATTCCATTTAAGTCTAAAAATGTTATCATTAGAAGAGATGTAAAGTTTGATGAAAATAAATCGGCCTACTAGCCTAGTTCGGCGCATGTGCCACCTCTCTCTATCTCTTCTACTTTTGAACATATCTCTTCTTCAGATGATGAAAGTGAGGATGACAATCCTCCCCCACCTTCTCAGGATCCTCCTTCAGCTCCTTCACTTCCAAAATGGGTCCATGCTACTCGGAATGCAGTAGGTGATCTTTCCGGTGTTCCTACAGATCAGCGCCATACATGTTCTTAGTTCGAAAGAGCCTCTTCTTTATTAGCTCAAGTCTCAGCGAATTATGATCCTGACACCTTTGCAGAAGCTTCAGGCCATCTAGATCGAGACGTAGCTATGAATGAAGAATATCGTTCATTATTGGCAAACAATACATGGGATCTTGTTCCTCTACCAAAGGGAGGAAAACTTGTTAGATGCAAATGGGTTTACAGAACCAAGTATGGACCAGAGGGAAAGTTGATAAACATAAAGGTCGTCTTGTTGCTAAGGGCTTTTCACAAGTTGAAGGCATTGACTATACTGAAACCTTCTCTCCTGTTGCCAAAATGAACTCTGTCCGCCTTGTTCTTTCCCTTGTTGCCTCTTTCAAATGGGAAGTCCATCAGATGGATGTTAAATCTACCTTCTTGCATGGGGATTTGCATGAAGAAATCTATATGGAACAACCTATTGGGTTTATACAAACAGACTCCAGTCTTGTATCTTGGCTTAAGAAATCCCTTTATGGTCTCAAGCAAGCTCCTCGGGCTTGGTATGCCAAAATGGATAGCTTTCCTTTAGAATCTGACTTTTCTAGGTGTCATTCTGACAATACTGTCTACACCAAGAAAGTGGGAAAGTCTCTTATCATTCTTGTTCTTTATGTTGATGATCTTATCCTCACTGGTAGTGATCCCAACCTTATCAACCATGTGAACAGCCTTAAAAAGAAGTTTGAAATGACAGACTTAGGACACTTACATTATTTTATCGGTCTTCAAGTCTTGCAATCCAAGGAAGGTATTTTCCTCTCCCAATCCAAGTATGCATGTGATCTTCTACACCATTTTCACATGGAATATTGTAAGCTATCTCCTTCTCCCTTTCAGTCTGGAGTCAAACTTTCAGTCACTTGTACTTCCCCTGAAGTTGATGCTACCTTATACCATCAACTTGTATGACAACTTTTGTGTCTAACCCATACTTGTCTTGATCTTTCCTTTGTTGTTGGTCTTATTGCTCGGTTTATGCAAACCCCACGTGAAACTCATTGGAAAGCAGCTAAAAGAATACTTTGTTATATTCGAGGTACAGTTCAGTTTGGCATTCATTACAGTGTTGAAGCATCTCCTCTATTGGTTGGTTTCACTGATTCCAATTGGGCTGGTGACCCTGATGATTGGAAGTCTATTGTTGGTTATGTGTTCACTCTTGGTTCAGGACCTATTACATGGGCTAGCATGAAACAAGGTGCCATTTCTCTTTCTTCAGCAGAAGCAGAATATCGTGGTGTTGTAGAAGCTAGTAAGGAAGCCTTGTGGCTTCGTAAGATCCTATCAGAGTTTGGCTTTTAGCAGCAGCATCCGACTACACTTTGGTGTGATAATCAAAGTGCCATTCAACTATGCAAAGATCCAGTTCAGCATCAGCGCAGCAAACACATTGAACTTCACATGCACTTCATCAGAAAGCTCATTCATGACCATGTTCTTGAAGTGCAATATTGTCAACAGATGATCAGGTTGCAGACATCTTCACAAAGGCTCTCACAGAGGCGAAGTTCACTAAACTTCGATATATGCTTGGAGTTCAGGAAGTTCTCACTAAGGGGGGATAGGCTCTAGTGCCTCCTTCCTTCTCCTATTGTGTCATATTTGTAAATCCTTCAACCCTATCCCAAGTTGTTCTTAAGGGGGGATGTTAGGATATTCCGACACATAGGAATAGTTAAGTTCAACTTGGTCTAGTATAGAGTTAGGTATAGAGTTAGGTAAAGTGTGTTTCTTTACAGTTGTACATTTTGTAACTTACAATCCGACGGTCACGATATGTAGTGATCCGACGGTTCATTCTCTCCTCGGTATTACCGACACTTGATCCGTGGCTTGACACCCGATTGGTCCAAGAATTCTATTTAAAGCGCATGGAGGGTCATTTGTAGGTTAACCGTGCATGAGAGAAGCTTATGTAAATTTTCATTCTTTTATTAATAAATTGCCTGTAGTAGCCAAGTTGGCGCAGGCCGTGGACTGTTTCCCTCTCTGAGGGTTTTAACCACGTCAAAATACTAGTGTATTGATCTGTGATCTGTTTGTGAGCGGTGTCCTTCTGGTGTTCTGTCTGAGGAACTTACCCTGTATATTCCTACACTAGGCATAGCCTTACACCGCCAAACTCACCACTTTCCTCCCCCACAAATTTTGTTGGTAGTGATCTAGACTTTCTTCTTTAGAGAAAGACCTTGGACTTACACTTTCTCACTATAGATAAACCACATGGCTCCTCTTCTCCCCATATCAGTCCTACCTCCGCCGACAATATCATTGTCTGATGGAATACATAAACCACATGGCTCCTCTTCTCCCCACATCAGCCCTACCTCCACTGACAATATCACTGTTTGACGAAAGCAAAATTGTGGCAGTCGACATTTCTGTGGATGAACCAGACCAATCCCTCTTAATTCCCCTATTGACCGATTCCTTGTTGAGGTTCCTATTACTGATATAACTTCTTCTCAGGCCCTTGGAGCACGGATGCCCGCACAGGGGTTGTCATGACTTTCATCCTTTCTTTAAACATTCGGGGATTGGGGGTTGCCCCGAAATTTCTGGCCCTCCGAGAACTCTTTCTCTATGTTCATCCTTACATTATTCTCCTATAGGAAACCATGCATTCAGCTCCTCATGTGATCCAATATTTCTAGAAAATGTTTCCAGATTGGCATAGGCTGTTACGACTACTGGTGGTCTTGTGGCCCTATGGGACCCTCGATGGGTTAAGGTTAGGGCCTTCTCATGTTTTGTTGGTATTCTGCTTAAAGGAAATATTTGTGGTCTAAGGGGGCATATCCACATTCTTAATATGTATGCCCCATATAAGAATAGGGTTGTTTTCTGGGATAAGTTGTTTTCATTTGGGATAATGGAGCTGGTATCCCTCATCATTGCGACAGACTTAAATTGTATTATTGGCTTGGATGAAGTTTGGGGTCGGTCCAAGAAAATTGACCCACTGGCAGGGTTGATCTGTCACATGATTATGGACCATAATTTTGTTGATATATGCCCTAAAAAGATGGTTCCTACATGGGACAATGGAAGAGTGGGGTTGGTATATGTTGCAAAGCGGCTGGATCGATTTTTATTACATGAATAGGTGGTGGAGCGTCTTGGAGAAGTACATGTAGGGGTTATCAATAACTTTTTATCTCATCACCGGCCCATTACTTTACAATGAAGGTGGGCAGAGTTTAGATATGGGTTGCCTTTTAAGTTCAACCAGATTTGGTTGGATGATCCAGATTATAATGCACTGGTGTGTTCTGTATGGACCCGTGACGGGGGTCGGGAGTCATCTCCCATGGTGCACATCCTGGATAAGCTAGAGATCCTTCACAGAGAGGTAAAAGCTTGGTAGAAACAGAAGAAACAACAATTGCACAAGGAAATGAATGATATACAACATGAACTGGATGCTCTTTGCCCAAAATTGAATACACATTGTCTACTTGATTCTACCCGAAATCGTATACATGAATTAGAACTCAAAAAGAAATAGATTATCTCTATCAAAGAAGCCTCTTGGCACCTGAAGAGCAGAGTTTTATGGATTAGAGAAGGGTATTGAAACACTAAATTGTTTCATCGATTTCACGGATGCAAAATAAATTCTATCTAGGAGATTATTGATGCTCTCGGGCAACATTTTTAGTTGCAGAGGGATGTTTGTAATGTTGTTGTCTCACATTTCCATAAGGCCTATGGATGTACTTAGGGGATAGAAGTGGAGGATCTATTATGGGGTGTGGATCTTTATCCCACCATGTTTGATGTTGATTCAAATTATGACCTGTTTAAAGTTATCTCTAAAGGTGAGCTTCTTGAGGTTTTAATTTCCTTTAAGGGTGACAAGAATCTGGGTCTGAACGGGTGGACGGTGGACCTATTTTCTCATTTATTTGATCTTTTTAAAACTGACCTCCTTGACATGGTGGAGGAGTCGAGGGTCATGGGGGACATACACCCGCATATAAATTCCACTGATATTTCTCTCATTCCGAAGTGGTGCCCATCTGCCAATTTTTTTTATTACTGACCCATATCACTTTGTAATCTTATCTACAAAGTCATATCAAAAACTATTGCTAACCACATGAGGAGTACATTGTCACGCTATATTTCTCCAGAACAGTTTAGTTTTCTACAGGACAGACAAATTCATGATGTTGTTGCTATTGCCCAAGAATGTATGCATCCGATTCACGCAAAGCATCTAAATGCTACCATTATGAAGGTGGATGTATAGAAGTCTTATGGCTGTCTGGACTGGGGTTACCTTAGACTGGTTCTTCATAAGATTGGTTTACAGCCCAGATGTGTGGCATGGATAATGGAATGTGTCACAAATGTAAATTATGTTGTGATCATCAATGGATATCCAACACATTTCTTCAAGGCTGGTCGAGGGCTTTGCCAGGGTTTCTCACTTTCCCCACTCTTATTTATCTTGACGATGGATGGGCTGAGTCTGCACATCAATAAAGAGGTGTTGGATGGATAATTTCAGGCACTGCACATGGGAAATGACATCAAAATTTCACATAGTTTCTTTGTTGATGATGTGCTTATTATGGGTATGTTAAACCTATTTGCATGGCTGATTCTATTTCATGTTTTTATTAAATTTCTAAAGCCACTAGATTACATATGAATCTACAAAATTCTATTGTTTATCATGGCATATGTGATATGGAGGCAGTTGCTTATATTAAAAGCCTATTTGGCATAGACACAGAGCAGATGATGTGTGGTATGAAATATCTTTGCCATCATATCAAACCATGTAGCTACAGGATCGTCGATTGGCAGTGTTCTGTGGATAGTTTCTATAAAAGGATTTCTGGATGGGAATTTAGATGCCTATCTCTAGGAGGCCGCATAATCCTGATACAAGATGTTCTCACACAGTTGGGGGTATACTGGGCACACATGTTTCATATCCCCTTATCTATTATAAACATTCTAAATAGTCGTCAAAATAAATTTCCTTTGGTCAAGATGTCCCACATTACTCTTCCAATGCATATCGGGGGCTGGGGGATTTTGAATCTTCACTGCTTTGGATGGTCTTTATTGATGAAAGCATTATGGAGGGGAATATTTGGTGTTGGTACTTGGGGCGAGATTATTAGATATAAATACCAAAAGGAGCATGATTTTCTGTTTTGGTATCACAAAGGATGTATAGGTATTCAGATGGGCTCGAAAATCTGGCTAAATTTCCAAAAGATAGGTAAAAAAACATTACAATACATTTCTTGGTCTATGGGGTTAGGTCACAATATTCTCATAGGTATCGATCACATTCTAAGTGCTGGAGTTGAATGCAACATATCAGAGGAGTTCATTCGGTGCTTAAATGGTTGGGGTATATACTTTTGGAGCCAAGTCTTATCCACTTGGAGGGGTCCTTGTCCTACTTGGAAAAGTGCACAAGAGTTGGGACTGGATGGGCAATTAGCACTGGAGTGGGATTGGATATGTGCCTCCATGAAACTACTTGGTATATGTCGTGAAGGGAATTGTGATCAACTTGTCTGGACGGGAAAGATGAAGACAGGGGATATCATGGTTGCCGATATATAATATAAAACCCTCTGTGGTAGGGAGGTTCTGTCTGGGGGTATTTCTATATTTTATGCTTTCTGGAAGACTAAAATTCCCATTAAAATCATCCTTTTCTTCTGCCTGGTTTACAAAAACAAAAATCTCACTTGGGAAAATCTACAAAAGAGACAGTGGCATGGACCCAGTACCTATGCAATTTGCAAAATGGCAGTGGAAAACAAAGATCCTATGTTTCCCAATTGTCTCTTCATGGTCCAAGTATGGGAAAAATTGGCAATTTATTTTGATTTCCCTTATCATCATTTTCACAACATTGTGGATTGTATGGAATGGTGGAGTACATTGAAGCTAACATGGAGGATCATTCCCCCAATATTTTTTTGGGCAATATGGAAGTGGCGGAACAAATACATATTTGAAAACTCAATTGATAACTTCATGTTGGTATATGAACGCATTGTATCATGTCACTCTATGATTACTTCACTTGATACTGGAAATAAAAAAGAAAATCACAAGCCACCAAACCCACAACTAGAGTATCCGACCAGTTTCTTCAATGGCACGGCACAAAAAAACACTTTTGGATGCGGCTTTTGGATAGCTTTATCCAAAGAACTGGAATACAAGGTTCACTGGAATGAGGGCAACGGCACAAATACCAGGGCTGAAGCAATGGCCCTCTGGGGCCTTATATGGTTCACACACTTCCTCAATATCCCTGACATCCATATTTTTGGGGACTCCAAGATTATTATTGATCGTGTCAATGGATGTGCAAAAATCAACCAACAATTGCTCCTGGGATGGCTATGGAAAATCGACAATCTATGGACACAGTTCAGTAATTCAACAATTATTCACATTGGAAGAGAACACAACCAACAAGCAAATGAAATTTCAAAGAGGGGTCTTCAAGAAAACCTAGGCGGTATGCACATTGAAATCAAAATGGGAGACAATGTACTAGATGTTGGGGAATTTCCATTTCCTGAGTAATTTTTGTGGCTTCTTTTTTGTATACTTTTGTGTATCTTTTCCTTTTTTGAATCTGCAGGCCTCAGTGTCCTCATGTATGTGATTAGTTAAAATAATGTGGAGGGTACTATGGATCACTATGTATATCCTCATTGGCTGCATCTTTGGATAACTTACAACTTTTCCATCCATAACACTATTTTTGCACCCTACTTTATATGGCTGCACTGCATATCAGCCATAATCTGATATATATATATGATGTATATAATGCTATCTTGTTTTTCTGAATGGGAAACATGCTTGCTTACCCAGATTGAAATATGTGATATTGGATATGGATGACTAAAAATGTATTTTAATCTCCTATGCAAGGAAAATTTAGGGGCTAATATTCGTCCATGGGCTAATTGTCTATACTTTTTCCAAAAAAAAGACTTGCTAATTTCCATATTTTTGTAAAAATGATTTGCCCAAATTTTATAAAATGAAATTAGTTTACCATAAAAATCGCCAAAAAATCATATATAGACTATATAAAAATATTATAAATTTGAATATTTTTACAAAAATATCTCCAAACGTTTTATAGATTTCATAGTATGGACCAATGGGATTCGCCAAGGTTTCTAAACTTTAAGATAAATTTCCATCCTTAAAATTTTCCATACTCCTATGATAATAAATTTTGCTTTTTTGTACTGAAAAAAAAACTACCCAAAAACTTCGTCTACTGCCGAACTGACAGACGGCTTCGTGTTCACCCACACTACAATCACTTCCATGGGGTTACTTAAAACCCACTTTACTTGTGCGTAAAATGTGTTCAGATCGAACTAATGGACTGAGGCAACCACCGCAATGTGATCCTGAACCTTACAGGCCGACGATTGAATTGAGTGTGTCGTTCGTTAGCACGGGCGACGTTAGGGCATACCTTATGTTGGGCCTCCTCTCTGCTTTCTGCAACTGCTCCTCGCTTATGTCTGTGGCTATCACTCGCTCGTAATATATTTGCTAATCTACAACACATGTATATCAAAATCTAACATGACCATCTTATTTTATAATTTTCTATTTACAAAATAATCTAATTAATTAAAATCCTTAAAAACATGAAAAACTTAAATTTATATTAATAATTTAATTTCTCTTCAAACGTACAAATAATAATAGTAAAATAATTTTTATAATCCTCATTTTATATAATATACCATACTTAACTTCAAAAAATTAATAATAAAAATAACTAACTATATTCAAAATTAATTAAACAACAAATTCGTAACCATGCAATGATACGCGAAGGAATAATAGGAGAGGATGCAAAATTCCTCACGTATAAACCCTTGACTCAATATCAAGTCAGGCAATATATCACTTTTTTAACTTTTAAAAGGTCAACAAAACATACATATATTTATTTATTATTGCGATTGTTGAAAAATTGAAATATATATCTATATCTATATATATCTCTATATAAAAATAATTTATAATTAAATGTTACATTAATATAATTTAACTTTAATGTGATATAATCATTTAAATTATTAAAATAAATTTAATTATAATTTAAATTTACATAAAATAATAATTAATAATTAATATTATCTCAATGATATGAAGTCATTGTATCAATGATTAGAAAAAATACATTCCTCACAATAAATTAACATTCTAATCAATTAATAAAATATAAATTTTATATAAGGACAATAATTGACAACAAATATTTGAGTGCAATTAATCTAGATTTATCCTTAATTTAACAATAAAATATATTAAAAGAGATTAAATAAATTGCTTGAGAAATTTGAGGAAAATTAGAATTCACATGATTGCAAGAGAGATTTCGCAAGCTAAAAGCCATACATAAAAATTTCACTAATCTCTTTAACTTGGATCATATAGAGATTGAACAAGAAGCAAACTAAGCCAAATACATCACGACTCTCTTTAAGTTGGACTGTAGAGAGAATGAAAGAAACAATTTTGGAAAACTAACGCCAATCCCTAAAATTAACCGATTGTAGAGTCGAGTCATTTGATACCAAAGTTAAAGCAATTTTTCAAATTTATGCAGAAAACTAATGCCAATCTCTAAATTAACCGAATGTAGAGTCTGATCATTTGATACGAAAGTTAAAGGTTGATTTTGTTGTTTTCATTTTTTTATAATTAAAAATAGCAATTGTCCCAAAAGGTGTAAAGAGACTATAAAATAGTTAATTTGAAAAAGTTGTCTTTTAGTTTCCATAATCAAGCAAATACAACTTTAATAAGACGAAGTATTGTTGCTATAGGGGAGGGATGCCATTCCCTGTGCACCCTCCCATCCACATCACCTGTTGACGTGGAGACACCACAAGTTGTCATACGACAGGTGTCCAATGGGTCCTGCCACGCCTTGCATTGGGTGGGTGCATTAAACGTAGGAAATTTCATATTGTTTAGGGTTTCATCCACCGTGCTTTACACTTTTTATTTATTGCCTTTTGTTATTTCGTCCAGGTCTAGTGTGTGGGAAATCCGCTCTATCGGTTGATGAGCCTCATAAATGGGTAATTATATGCGCTCATTTTACTTCCTAACCCAATCAAATCAACCATTCTCTTAGCTTATTGTATGATTTTCTGGTTATCTTTATGCTTATAGGGTGAGTTGAGTTAGTTATGATGCCATGTGGTCTAACATGTATGTAATGCAGATTATTGATGGATTTCAAGGTCAAAGTCAAGGATCCAGTAGTCAAATTGCAATAATAACTCAAAGTAGACAGAGGAGAGGACTTATAGGAGGGAATCCCCCTCATTTATTACTCCTCAATTCGAATTCCCCTTCATTCAGCTCGGAGTACAAGCAGTCAAATCATGCACTAGAAGGCAACCGAGTGAGTGGAGGATGACTGATAGTTATCTCGAGTTTTGGGAGCCAGGCCTCCTTGATTTTAAGGAAGCTGTTGGTAGTTTCAGATGTATAAGTAAAGAGGCCTAGTGCCTCATTAGGGTCGGATTTTTTTTCTTGTGTAAACTCTGCTCAAATTTCGAGCTTATTATTTTGTGACAGCTTCATGTAATCTTGCTATTGTTTTGATAAGAAAGATGGAATCCTTTTTGAGCTAGCATTAAGTTACCTCAGAGGGCTAAATCTCTTGAGTTAGGACCCAATCCAAGCAGCAAGCTTCTCTTTACTTGTATTTGTATGCTTTACTACAGTTTGTAGATTATTTTGTTGTTAGATGTGTTTCCTTTATGGTTAAGAATAGGTTGTTTTTGATGACTTAGTAGCTTGCTTCCATTTATGCTTTTTGTAGCAGGTTAAGTAGTGATTAGAGAATATTCCAAAGGCTAGAAACAATACCTTGGCCTCTCTTCCTCCCTCTCAGACCATGAATTGAGGAAAAGACTCTCTTGCTGCCCCAAAAACACAGATTTTCCTCATTCCTGGGACTTCTAGTGTTTGCAGCTCTTTAGTAGGTTGATAGTCCAGTTTTTCTTTGTTGTATACCTTCTTTATCATATTCACTTCCTAATTTGCAATAGTCCTCTCTCATGTTCTCCTTTCTTACAACATTTCCCAGTGTTTCCTTCTACACATCATAGTTTAGGCCATTTTAATGCAAAACTCTGTTTTTCCTAGGATGTACTCATTTCATTTGTTACTTGATTTTCTTGGTTGATTTTCAATTTTTATGCAGCAGATCTCTTCCAACAATAGGAAAGCTTACCACCAATCACACCCTCCAACTGATCCATGCCCTATAGGTCTCCCAAACCTCACCTCAATTCTGCCCTAGTTTCCTTCATTTTCCATAGAACTTCTTCCTCTCTCCTTGAGCAAACCCAATCATCTTTCTCTCTCCTTGTGATTCATGGCATACCTTAGGCACCCTAACACCTCATTCCAACCTTCATCCACCTTTTCCACCCACTCTCTTACCCTCAAAATAGTGAAAATTGCTCTCAGCCTCCTCCTGTAGGCCTCTTGTAATTTTCTTGTGTCTTCCTATAGTTTTTCCTGTAAGATTTCTTTTGAAGGCCGAGTGTGGGAAAAACCTACAGAAGGCCACCTAAGACCTCCTAGGACCCATCCAAACAATCCTACATCCTCCCAAGCTCCAAAACCGCCCTCCAACGCCACCTATTCGCTGCCACACTCACACACAATAAATTAGATGCATGATTAAATTCACATAAAACACACATAAAAATCCAAAAATATGTTTTTTGCTTATTTACTTCTAGAAATAGCATGGTTAGATGTTGTTTACTTCCTTGAGTAGGTAATGGCATTTCTTTCATGGTTTTCATAGTGTTTTTGGAAAAAGTATAATTAGCTTGTTAGTTAGGGTTTATTAGGTTTTTCTTTACATTCTAGTCCTTCTCCTTTCTGCAGTTAGAATAGCATATGTAGAGTAATCTTTCTTTCCTTTCATCACACATAGAGCTTCTTCTGAAATCTATAGAAGTTGGCTTGAGCTCCTAGTGATCTTGCGCCGACTGACCAAGTGACAACCTGTAGTGAGAATTAGTACTTGTGCATATAGCATTGACGCTTCCAAGTTTGTTACGAACTACCGGGTTGATAAAAGTAAAGTTGGCAACCCAGGAGTTGCAGCATTCTTGCTGCAATACTGAATCTCACCACTTTTTGGTGTCGTTGCAGTGGAAGCATCAAAGTATTTTGTGATTACTGCTTTCTTATATTTCCTATTGTGACATTCTGCTAATAGTTTATTTCAGCAAAAGTAGACTAGTCATTTATTTTCTTTCATATTTGCATTTCCTTGCTTTCCTTTTCAATTCTGAAAATCTCAATTCAGCAAGTTCATTTTAGCTCGTTGCAATTTGTTTAGTTCAATCAAAATTTCAGTTTCTACAAGTACTTTCAGTGTGGGAAAAAAGAAAAAAACCAACCAAAAATATTTCCTTTCATGCCTGGTAGGAGTAGAGATAGCTCAGGAAAAGTTTTGCCCAACACCCCCATTGCTTCATTCAGCCAACCTTCTCTCTTCTTCTGTGGTTGCAATCAAGAATAACCCTTAGGTGAACAACCAGACATATTTGAAGAACCTGTAGGGGAAGAAGAAGAGGAAGAAAACATTTGTCCGAAGCCAATGGCTGAAAACTGAAATGCTAGGGGAAATGGAGAAAGAATAGATGGTACCTTTCCCATTCAAGAGATCAGTGGGGACACCAAAATGAAAAATGTAAGTCTGTCAACAGTACCTCACTTCCATGGTATGACTACAGAGGATCTTGACACCTTCTTGTTTGAGTTTGCTATCATCTGTTGAACTTATGACTATGCAGAAGATGAACAAAAGTTGAAATTGTTCCTTCTACTCTCAAGAACGCAGCATTGCACTGGTTCATGGGATTACCTAGAAATAAAATCACAACTTGGGCTTAGATGCAGCAAGCCTTTAACAACAAGTATTGAGACTATTGTAGGTCAAAAGATACTAAAGAAGAAATCTTCTGAATGACCATGGGAAGCGACGAGTCCTTGGAAGACTATGAAGAGAGGTTCCAACTCAGTTACAAAAGGGCCAGATGTACACTTGACCCTAAGTCTCTGAAGTTAGTCCTGCTTAGGGGAATCCGGGAAGACCTTTTAGACACCCTCCATCTATTAGCTGGGGGAGACATCTACCAACTATCCTATGAGGACATAAAGATTGTTTTTAGAAACCATTCTAGAGCAGCTAGAAAGAAATATAGGGGGAGTCAACCCATAGCCAGTACCTCTTCTTCCAATTCATCCATTAAAGGTGAAATTGGAAGCATTCTGGAAGACTTCAAGAGTGAGATGTTGCAGACTCTTGCCATGCAAATGGATACCTTACATATCAAAATAAAACAAGAGGAAGTAGAGAGGGCTTTGGCCATTTTTTTCCCTAGATGCACCAGGAGACATCCTAGAAATGAATGCCCATTAAACTCTATCAAGGTTTGTTCAGTCTGTGAAGAAGATCATTCTACATATAAGTGCCCTTCATTGCCCAGACTTAAAGCTATATACCAAGGGGCTGAATGAGTTAGTGAATAGATCTATTACCTAAACCAAAGGAGGCCGCATGGACCTAGACCATACTAGCAGGGGATGCAAGGGACATCTCAGGCATACTACAACCCCAACTAAGTCACCTCCATACCTTCTTGGGCCCCCCCTGCTCATCCTTCCTGGTCCATGCCTCCTCCTTGGTCCTTCACATCTCAATATCATGGCCAACTAGCCACTCATTCATTTCAACCCTATGCTTAGCCGCAACCTCAGTGGAATGCATCTCATTAGGGGTGGAGGCCCCAATATAACTCTCTTCCCTCTCTTCTTCCTCCACCACTTGTCCAACCACAACCGTTACCTTCTGCTCCACCAAGGCAACCCCAAATGCCTGCCCAACTGTTATCCGGGAATAGTGTCCACTCAGATGCTGCTATTCCCACTAAGATGGGTGGCTATATTAGAAACAAACAATCAAAGTCTATTGTTGTTTCCTTTTATGAAAATAGACGAGAGGAGGACCAAGAAGACCAACCTAAGTCTTGCTCTTGATTTCCTCTCCTTCTCGATAGAGCTTCACCACTTCTTCTGTCTTCCCAGCTTCAAAAGAACCTGTGGAATCACAACAACATATTACTCTCCAAGAAACAAAGATCTAAATACATAAATAATACAGGATCATATGTGTATTAACCATATACATGCATATATAAACAAGTACACAAGAATATGGAAGGAAACAAGAATAGCTTTATTCAGATCAAAAGTAGCAAGAGGATTACAACCATGTGCTCTGACCCAGCATCATCCTCCAGCTAAGAAGCCCTTCTTCACCTCAA
>APFE030192996.1:1317-23602 GCA_000404065.3 Pinus taeda
TTTCTCACTTTCGGCGACAGGTTTACATCAATGGCCTTCGACCGAGAGATTTTACGTGGTGTTCGACACCAAGTCCCTTTTCACACCACGTGAATTGTACTGTAGTACCTTGAGGGTCATTTTCATTATTGGTGATTCCTCTCGCGCCTGCTAACAGCTTACATCATTGGCTGGTAAACAGGCGATGTCTTTCCATGTTTGACTCCAGAAACAATTTTCACATGGATCAACTTGTACTCCGAGTGAAGATTGAATGAGTTTTGAAGACCCCGGATCTAGTTTCATCCATTCGGGCTACGATATATTCATGAATATAAAGACATCAAGTGTACATCATTGCCGAACATATGATCATCCAAATCAAAGGATGATGAGTCCATATCATCAGTCTGTCACACAGACGGTTGTCTGTCCTATGTACATGAAAATGAATTTATAACGATGAGCATGGGAATGCCCGCCTCAACTAGATCATGAAAAAATTTTGTCAAAATAATGTATTGTATTGTATCTTATTACAGGTCACCTCCCAGCTCGGAAAAAAATTCAGATCCTCATAGTAAAGCATTTCACCCGACATCAAAAAGATTAACGACCTCATGCTTTAGGGGGCAACTATTATAGACATTTTTGGGCACTTCAACCCCAATCATAAATGTTCATAAACTGAGGGCTCCTAAGTCCCTAAAAGTGTTGCTTCACTGCCGAAAGGAACAAGGTCAGCTGATTACATCATCTCCCAAAAGTTCTCCAATGAAAACTGCTCATAAATGGTCAAAACTGGACCATACTGAAAGCTCAATGCAAAGGGTGCGATGCATATCACCTTCCCAGTGTACAAGTTGCGATGCATACTGAATTTCTCCTTTGTAGGGTGTGATGGTTGGGAATGGACAAATGGAAGGGACAAAAATGCGAGGTGGAAGATCATGGAATCTTCCAGAAGCTTCCCTTCTGACACTTGCCTCTATGTTTTCGACCAGGGATGAGTAAGAGATCATCATTCTCCAAGTGGAAGCAGGAACTATCAGAGAGAGGACATTAATCAAGACCCCAGAAGATGACTCACCTCCCTATAATCATCTATATATGGATCCCTCATCACAGAGATCCTAAGGCTGGAATTTTGTATCTTATAGAGAAGTGTTGTTGGTTTTCTGGTGTACATTCATAGTGTTGGGTGATCTAAGCTTTGCTTGAGGTGAAGAAGGGATTCCTAGCTGGAGGATGATGCTAGGTCAGAAGATATGGTTGTAATCCTCTTGCTACTTTTCATCTTAATAAAGCTATTCTTATTTTCTTCCATATTCTTGTGTACTTGTTTATATATGCATTTATATGGTTAATACACATCTAATCCTGTATTATTTATGAATATAGATCTTTGTTTCTATGATAGTAGTATGTTGTTGTGATTCCACAAGTTCTTTTTGAAGCTGGGTAGACGAAGAAGAAGCGGCGAAGCTCTATCAAGAAGGAGAGGAAATCAAGCGCAAGACTCGGGTTGGTCTTCTTGGTTCTCCTCTTGTCTATTTTGATAAAAGAAAACAATAGTAGACTTTACTTGTTTGTTTCTAAGATAGCCACCCATCTTAGTGGGAATAGCAGCATCCGAGTGGACATTATTCCTGGTAACACACATGTCCTCCAATGTTGTTAGAAATTAACTAACAAAGCAATGGAACACATAAAATATTGCAGAAAAATAAACACAAAAAAGCATAAATAAGAGATACACAGATATACGTGTTTCACCCAATTTCGGCTACGAACATGGAGAAACAACCAATCCTTCCTTTTATATTATCCAACAAAATGAAGGGATACAACCTACAACAAATTTGTAGTAACTTCCTCTTCACTCTCACACAATATTTTCTCTTCTTCTCACATAGAATGATACACATTCGTAATAAAATTCCCTCATATAAACCAAGGATTTCCTTCTAGGGAAAAAATTACCTAAATTGACATAACTTATATTATCAATTATTCCTCCTAATGAAATCACCTGAAACAAGACCTTTGAATTAGGAAAATAATCAGGCTCCACACCCAACAGTCTCCTACTTAGAGATTGATTATGTCAATTCCATTGTTGCTTCACTTGTTGTGCAATGCCCCCACTTGGACCTACTTGTTTCTCATCTTTACCATCATACTTTAAGACCAATTGGAACTGATAAAAAACTCAGTTTTTCCCTAATTACCACCTTTGTCAAAATATATGCAAGATTCTAGCTAGTGTGTATTTTTTTAGCTTCAATTGTCCATCTTCTAGAACTGACCGTATGAAATGGTACCTGAGCTATATATTTTTTTCCTTGGAATGAAATGCTAAGTTCTTTGCAAGATGAATGGAACTCTCATTGTCACTGTATAACCTGCCAATCTCCTACTTCTTGCCCAATTCATCCATAAACCTTTGTAACCAATTTTTTTCTTTACTAGCCTTTGTAGCAACAACATACTTCGCTTCCATTGTTGAAAGTGCAACAGTAAAAGGAATATCATAAGAAAATCGTGCACAAAAAGAGGACACTAGAATTTGGTCGAAGACCACGGCAAAACCCCACAAGGAGGAAAAACTGGAATTCAATTCTTCTTCTTCTATTAGATTTCATCATTTTTTTTACCTGAGATACAAAGTACTACAACCATAACGCAGAGGTGTTGTACAAAAAAACACAAATGGCTATAACCATAATGTAGAGATGCCGTACCAGAACCATTGTAACTCGATAGTGACATATATATCTTCCAGAGATGACATACCTGATGCTAACATAAATGAGCTGAAATTATATAACCATTCATACAAAGGGTGTCAATCATACCATACTCATTCTTAGCAAATATTATGAATACCTCATTGCCATCCAAACCCAAACACCACGAATCCATATCATACAAAATAGGTGAGACTGTAGTCGGTGTTATATATGAGAACAAGACAGCTAACGTGTGATATATCAAGTGCATATATCATATTTGAAGATAAGAATTTATGTATATGTGTTTGACGCAATACATTGTAAGGGACCACACTGATGTGAATCCACGTGCTATAATGGACCAAATTGATGTGTGTGTGTGTGTGATGTGCCAATACTGTAATATGTATGCGATATTCCTAGACAATAATACCAAGACAAATGTCACAACTGATATGTGATGTGACAAATACTATAATACCAAGAAATATGCCAAGACCGATATGCAATGTGTAGAACATATCATCGATGTAATGCCTAAAATATTGATGTGATGCTCAGACCATTGATCCATTGATGTGATTCCCAGACCATTTATCCATTGATGTGATTCCCATACCATTGATCCATTGATGTGATTCCCAGACCATTGAAGGAATGCTCAGAACATATCATTGATGTGTTGTTATGATTACCATACAGCTGAGTATTGATGTCATTTAGGAACATATCATACATCCAGAGATGTGAAACTAAGTCATAAGGTTGTAAGCAACACAATGACTATGCAAGACTATAACTAATGTGATGAATTGTAATCATCATGTGTTATCATCCATTTCATAAATGAGAGGAGATGTGAGAGCATGTATGTTACTGAGATGTGAGAGAAAATTTTTGTAGTAGAGTATGGTTTGGATCGATGCCTCCTGTAATGAGAGACATGAGAGAGAATTCCAATAGTTATATATTAGATCATAACCCTTGTGAGAATCCATAGACCATAACCTTACAGAGCCTCTGAAAACCTAGTACTTGCTGCCATGGAGATTACCCCAATGGGGTATTTGTACTTATTTGTCAATATGAATAAGTGTGATTTTATGGTCTAGCCGACTTAAACAAATTTATTTTTTTTTAATTAATATATTTTCATACAGTTCTTGAGGACCATAATAAAATTCCTTTTATTTAATTACTTGAAGTATAATCATATGTGAGGCAAGGGAATTTCTCCCAGACTGCCAAATTCAACAGCATGAATCCCTCGTCCTGCAAAGCAAAGTGGAAGCTAATTACTCATGAATTTAGAGATATTTATATTTCAGTTTTGACACTTTGTTTGTTGGAATAAATGTTTGAATGCATTATGGAATGATTGTGATGCAAATAAATAATTAAATAATAGTTTCATTTCAATTTATTTTTAAATCAATTGAAAGTGATTGAATTATTATGTGTATTATAATTATGAGTTTACTTAAGGGAATGTTATAAATCTTGGAATGAAAATATTTTATGTAAGGACACTTACCACTATTTGGTTGATTGAAAGTATAGATTGCAATTGAAATGGCCTTGTTTATGATGATGAAGGCTTAGCACTACCATATGCAAGAGTCAAACATCATGAAAATAATCTCATATTTATAAAAATTGATTCTTGTATGAAGCAAGTTTGGAAAAAAAAAAAAAAAAAACCGAAGAATATTTGATTTAAATTATTTTGATTAATCTCATGGAAATTGTGTGTTTGTGATAAAGGTGAGATGATGATACATCCAAGAAGGATAGAGGATGGTTGTGAAGCTAAAAATCTTAGGGACAAGGCCACTATGGTGACATTGGAACCCTGTGACATATATTGATCACCATGAGTTATGTTATGACAAATGTGTTGTGTTATTTAGATCAATACAAATGGATGTCTTGGTTATAAGACTCCATAATTCTTGAGACTCTTCATGTGTGAGTAAGCCTTGCCAAGGAATGGATTGGAAGGGGGCACCTAAACTTGGAAGGTGTGTGACTACAAGGGGAGATTTGAATGAATTGTTTTCAAATATTCGTGTACATACTCACTGGGACCGTGAATACATTAGGTGTGTCCACGAAAACAATGAGTTGAACTTGTTCCCCATGGAAGCCTTCTGAAGGAACAGACAACCATGCAAGAATCTGCTAGAATCCCAAGATGTATAGATGTAACTAGACCATGAAAAATGAATGACATTGCTTGAACTAGTAAGTAAGGACATGGAAAATGTTTCTAATATGAAAGTGGCATATCCCTTATTTTGCATAAAATGGTTATGCAAGGAGTAGAACATTGAGGACGGTGTTTCTTTAAGAGGGAGGGGATTGTGACACCCCTTGCATCACCCGAAATTTTATAATGTAATTAAGAACATACAATGTTTGGGTGTCGGCATTGATGTTAAGATGTCAAACTCTACTAGATGATGTAATGTTTATTTTTATTAGTAAAAATGTTAGAGTTGAAGAAATGGTACATCCCACAGGTTATGATTCCTTGGAAAGGGGGAAAATTTGACTTAAGAGGAAAAATAAAGCTTAGGTGAATATTTCCCTTTGATGTTATAGTTAGTATTCCCGAGAAGATGAAGGGTCAAGGTGTGGTTATAAAAATAAGAGCGAGGAGAAATCAAGGGGTTATTCTTCTTGGTCCTTAAGCTTCTATTTATTCTATCTTTGTTACTCTCCCATACATCTCTCTCTTACATAGACACAAATTCGAATTGGCATGATATTGGTGATAGGGAATGATTGTGTTGCAACACTTTTTCTTTGGACTAGATGGCTCTGAGGATGGGGAATGGTCTTGGTTGTGTGTGGCACATAGAGAACTGAAGAAGGGAGGTTCGGGGGACTAAAAATATCATAGAAGGACTCCCTTATGCTATGTATACCTACATGGTCTTTTTGTGAATGTGCGCCTGGTCAAAGATGGAAATGTTGATCATTATGTTTTGATGTGTGTGTGAAAGAGAATGGCCTTCACTTCTAGTGTTAAAATATGGTGTGAACATGAATGTGTGAAATAACCATGAGTTCTTTTTTCGTAAAGAAAATAAGATTTGGCATGGAAATGGCTAGTTGTGAGAAATATTACAACGCGACTAATCCTATGGTGGTGTGGAATGTGGCTCACCCTACTTCAATTTCCAGTATTTTCTAACTACAATAGAAAAATATTTATTTGTGTATTAAAGATATTTTTGGCATAAATTGTTTAGTGTCATGCATGATTATTTATTATTGTTATACTATTTGGTTGTAACTTGTTATTTATATTAAATTTCATAACAAAATTAGTTGAGGAAGATAAGCTTCCTAAATTCTTCTTTAAATAATTTATGTTGGCATGGCTGCTATAACTTTTCTTTTGGGAGGTTCCAAAATTTGAAACTTGGAACATAGTGAGAGAAAAACCCACTGATCATCTGGTCCAATTTTGGGATCTTGGGTCACGAAATTTTAGGAAATATGACCAAAGGAATTTGGGCTTCCTGAATACATCTTTAAATAGGTCATGTTCGAATTTCTACTATAAAATTTATTTTGGGAGGTTCCATAAGTTGAAACCTGGACCATAATGAGGGGGAATACCACTAACCACCTTGCCTAAATTTCAGATCTTGGGTCATGATACTTTAGGAGATGTGATCAGAGGAAATTAGGCTTAATGCATATTAAATGGGTCATGTTGGAATTTATCTTATAAATTTTATCCTAGGAGGTTCCAAAAGTTGAAACTTGAACCATTATGAGGGGAAAACCTGTTGATCTTCTGGCCCAACTTTTAGATCTTTGGTCACAATATTTTAGGAGATATGATCAAAAGAAATCAAGCTTCTTGGATGCTCCTAAAACCATCAATCAAGCATGTCATGTTTTCATTTATGCTATAGCCTTTCATCTAGGACATTCCAAAGGTTGAAACTTGGACCATAGTGAGGGTAACTCCCACACATCTTCTAGTTCAGCTTTCATAACTTGGTTTGCTAGAATTTAGGAGATATGCCCTAACGAAAATGTTGTTTTGCGGATGGAAATATGATTGGTGTATGTTAGCGTTGTTGCATGATAGTAATATTATAGATTATCTATGCATATTTTCATGTAAAGCATTTGAAGAAATGTATTTTATTACAATTTGCATACAAACAATTTGATAAAATGCTTCAAAGACATAAATCAAAAGTTACATGATTAAGTGGTATATTCCAGTTAGTATGTTACAAGTGGAATTAGAGCAATGTTTCTTATTTGATTTCGTACAAAACGTTTGACAAATGTTTACAAGAAAAAGACTACTTAAATGGTTGTATACAAAGTATTAAAGAAAGGTTTACATGTAAAGTGTTTGATAAAATGTATGAGAGATGAAAATCAAGTTTTTGCAAGTGTAGTTAGGATAAATTTAGTAGGGGTATGTGACAAAGTGGTATTAAAGTGTTGAGTACTTCAATTTGGGTACAAATTTTTTACGTGTTTTGACCAAATCTAGCCGATGAGGAGTCATGGAGAAAGCAACCAAGGAAAGAGAAGGAATTCGATCAGGTCTAGTAATTGCAGAAGGTTGATCAGTAATATAGGGACACATGCAGTCACAACTGAGTTGAAACAACCATCAGCAATAGAGGAAACATTCACATCCAAGCAACAGAAGCAGCTGAGAAGGAGAGAGTAGGGCATCTAAGGAATAAACCAACATCTAAGCAAGTAGAGTGTATAAAAGTTGAAGGAATATGTAAAATGAGGGAGGAGAAAGGGTGTGTATCGAAAAGTTATTGCAAAGCCTATTGAGCTTTGCATGATCCGATTTTCACTTGATCCTATCTTAGTTTATGTTCCAATTTCCTATTTTATTGGAAAGGTATCAGAACCTAAATGTAATGATGTACTAATGTTTGAAGCTAATGAAAGAGAGTTATGGGGATGTTTGTGGATTGACCCGTGTTGGTTTTATTTGACCCTTTAAAAATTTTATTATGAATGCATATGTGTATTCTATGTTCCTTCAAAGGCTTTAGTTGTTTTCTTTCGCAATGGTTATGCATCTGATGTAGCATTTCTAAGTTAAAGGGTATCATCCTTTGCATGATTCCCCCTGATGCCTGGTTCCAATCCCTTAACTAAGTAAGGTCACGCAAAGCCTCGGGTGAGATGCCTTATTCTCCTTGAGTAAGGTGAAAATATCGGTGTTACACTAGACTACAACGAGCCCTTGTGTTGGCCCCTACGTCTACGTCTGAACCTAGGGTCTCTACTTATCCTTCATTTTTCGCCAACAAATGGTTTCATTATCGGGACTAGAAATTTCCCAAAAGGGATATGGAATATGGTGCTGAGAATTTTTAAGAAGGATCTGCAATATTGGTGGGATTAACAAGTAGAGTGTTTTACCTCTCAACAAGCAAAGCTCTGTCATAGAAGTGTGAAGCTAGTGAAGAACGAAATTTTCTACGGAAAGCCTGCAAGCGACCTATACGAGATATTTAAATGAAAATTCTTAGAGGACCTTTACAATTGGTTGTGAAGGCTACATATTAAAGAAAATATTGGCATCCAAAGCAAGTCTCGTCATACCTGGACTCACGCTGACCCCATTGAATTACATTGGCTCGATACAAACCTAACTAGAGTTGTTTGGTTCTTCAAGGATCATCACCACCAGGTTCCCAAGTATTCATACTTGTTCTTTCAGTTCAACCATGTATGGATAGTAACATGGTAGGATCCCTTACCCGGTATCCTGAATTCTCTAGGAAATGGAATGAGGATGTCGAGAAACATTGGTACCTATGTGAGGCCATCTTGAGGGCTCGCCAAACTCTAGATGCCATGAAGCTTATTGAATTTTAGAGCACTCTTCAAGACAGAGCACTGAGATGGTTCATCAAGTGGTCTACATTACTGCAGAATCCGACGATAGATGAAGTCTGGTGGGAGTTTGTTCAAGATTTTAAAATCCTGCAGACTAACCAACATGAGTTATCTGAACTATGGGAGATCAAGCAGTAGGAAGGAGAAAATCCTAGGAGATGATGCAAACATTTAAGGATGATATTTCCAAGATGAGCTACCCTATTGATCCTAATCATCAATGGGATTGGTTCATCAAAGCCCTTATTGCCACTTACCCGCACGTTGTTGACTCAACAGAAGAATTATACTCTACAAGACACCCTGGAACAAGAACTTGAATTGAGGCCATGGTAGGATACCCACAATAACATCGAGGAGGATCAGTTTCGCATGACCCCACTCTCATAAGACTACAGCATCAAATCACTCATCTAACAGAGAAGTTGAGGGACACGCAATCGACGTGACCTTCGTGACCACACATATGGTGTACCAACTACCATATTGAGGGGAATCACACCAGAGAGTGCCCAAGACTGTCGGGCCTGAGCACTCCCTCCGTACCAGAGGGGCCTTCCACATATTTTCCTAGTATCACAGTTGCGATGGTTGGTACACAAGTTTTATATACAGGGCGCACACAGTTTCATGCTTTCCTAATCAACAGGGTGCAACTCCAAATGAATATTGTGAAATTTGCAAGATTTATGGACATCTCCATCACCTTTTTCCAATCTTACAGAAGTATAAAATGCTCCAAACAATGTTTTCTATGAGTTATCTTGTTCAACGACTCACCACATTGCTCCATGTATAGAATTAGGTGCCCTAGTTGATCGATTAGATTGTTATTCCTATAGGATCAATGAAACTCCTAGATAATGAGGAGGTGGAGGAACAAGGGCATTCAGAATGGGAGGCATAGGTCTAATCCGTTGCTACAACTGAAATCAAGAGGGGCATGTTGCAAGAGACTATCCGCTACCTAGAAGACCCTGGTGTTCTTAGTGCAGGATCAACATGCATGCAACAGAATATTTCCCAAAGCTAATTGCTCGATGGGAGGAGAACAATTGTCAAAGGAGAGAAAACTTAATTAATACAGAACAAAGGGAACCCGAGCCAACTCCCCTCTCAAATATTAATATAGTCACCCAGGGAGGAAAGAAGACTAGAGCCAACTTTGGAGCCACCGAACAACCAAGGTTAATAAAGCCTGCCTCACCAAAGTGTTTCTATGATCCTATCCAACAGAAGCAAAACTACAAATATGCCACAGATATTTTTAACAAGTTGATTCTAAATGATGAGCCCCAAGGATAAAAACCAGATACTTTAAAGGCTAGAAGCCTAACATTGCTGCAAACTAATTCCCAACCTATAACAAAATGGTTCAGATTGCTTTTAAAAATCATGAAGGACAAGCTTGCTAGGTAAGTTGTCGAAAAATCTTAAAGATGTTGTCAAGGATGGGGAGCTCGTGGAAGGGCTCATCTCTGCCAATTTTCCTGAAAGACACTCTAGACAGTTGTGGAGGAACAAGAAAAGGATAGGTAGGGAATTTCAAGTTGATTCCCAAATTGCAGGATTCCAAATCAAGGATACAATGCTACACTTGGGTTCATATGTGAATATTTTACCAAGAAAAACTTAGCAAGCCTTAGGAAGGCCTAAGTTAGCATTCTCTCTAATTCAGTTATGCATGGAAATCAGTATTGTATCCTCCCAGTTGGACATCTGGATTATGTAGAATTCGATATAGCAAGGGTAAATACTTATGCATATTTTGAGGTAATAAACATCATGGGAGACAAAGACCCCTATCTAGCATTACTAGGAATAGAACTGGCCTTTGAAAACTATGTTGTAATTGACCTGAAAAAATAAACCATGACCTTTGAAGTGGAGGGAGTCAGGGTGATCCCATCCCTGGACCATTATCAAGGTTCGAGGTTCACTGAGCTAGCAAATCATAGAGAAGAACCTCAGTTACTAGACTAGTTGTACCAGCTCATAGTAGGAAATAGGGAAGATTAATTCAATCCCATGGCTGGAAGGTCAATCAGCTAGATAAGTGTTCAAATATATGAAGTTGGATCTGAATCTATGTGGGATGACTAGCAGTAAGGTGGACATGAGATCAACACTAGGTGATGCACAATGATCCACCGTGTTCACTGGGTTGGTACCGAGGTATGAGAATTTCTTAGTTTTAATGGTATGGGTTCTATTACCAATCTTATCAATGAAGTTGATTCAAACATTTTGGAAGTACATAAAGTGCCCTTGTTGGATGTTTCCCTCCAAGCGATGCCGACAAGGTGGTGGGGCTCTCATTGCAACCATTTTAGAGAGTGTCAGGTGGTTAAATCTACATTGATAGCCAAATTATGGTACTCAGAAGACTACCCATCTAATTTTATTTTATTTAGGTATGGAGGGAAAACTTATCCCCACCAACAAATACAAGACTATAAATCTAGATGAATCAGAGAAGGACTTCCAGAATACTCGTGGGTTCACAGTTTCATCCACACTTTGGGGACTTTTCCGCAGGCGTGGTATGTCAAGGAAGAAATAAGGAGGAAGACTAGGGAATGGGACTGTATGGAAACTCAGTTTATCAATGACCTTTCCTTCACTGATGATGACAAAAGGATAACAATTGCTCTGAAAGCAGTCAAAAGGGCCTTATTCTCAGTAGGTAAGCTTACTAAGGACTACCTTTATCATCATTCCCTTGACCACATATATGAATATAGATTCCAAGAAGTTGTGGCTTGTGGAATGATAAACCTAGAACCTGATGGAGACGACCTAAAGGGATTAAGGCACTTAACATTTAAGGAATCTGAAGGGGAGAGGAATTTCAAAGATGGGCTTCCAACCACTGGTCTGCAGCTACTACCTCTGAAGTGGCAGAAGCACAATATCAGTACTAAGTAGAAGCCAAAATTAGTTTTGATTGGGGATTATTTGGATGAGCAGACTATCAAGGAAATATTTGATCTTTCAAGGGAGTATGAAAACCTATGCCCTTCATCTATGGTGAAGCTTAAAGAAAATAAGGGGGAGCTGGGTGAAATGAAGATTATGCTTAAGCCAAATGTGAGGCTAATGAAACACCAGCCATATAGATTGAACCCGAGGGTCAAGGAGAAGGTGAAGAGGGAGATTGACAAAATGTTGGTAGTATGCCTTATCTTCCCAGTTGATAAGGCTGAGTGGTTCATTCCAATTGTCATACAGAACAAAAAGGACTCTAAGAAAATACAGGTCTGTGTGGATTACAAGAGTTTCAATAATGCTTGCATTCATGACCCCTTCCCTTCTCCATTCAGTGATGAAGTTATAGATAATGTTGTAGGTAGTGAAGCTTACTCCTTCGCAGATGGGTTCTCTGGTTACCACCAAGTTTGAGTTAAAAAGGAGGATAAGAAGAAAACCACATTCATGACTAAACATAGTTCCTATGCCTATCATGTCATGCCTTTGGACTGAAGAATGTGCTGACAATGTTCTTGAAGATCGTAATCGTTGCCTTCCGGTACTATATTCATAGATTTTTGGAGGTCTACATAGATGATTGGATAGTCTATAGTTTATTAAAAATATTCTCCAGTTTGCTCTGAGTGATGTTTGACCACTATAGGCAGCTACAGATCTCCTTAAACTTGAAAAAGTGCATTTTTGTTGTCCCCTTTGGAACACTTCTAGGGAATATAGTTTTCTAGGAGGGGTTGTGAATTGATCCTAACAAGTTCAAGGTAATCCTGAATATGCCTCCACCAACAAGTGTTAAGCAGCTGAGATCAACTCTATGTTGGGCATGGCCCAATTTGTTCCAAGTTTTGAGTAAAAGACCCCACGAAAGAAGGAGCGGACCACGCAGAGCTGGCGAAGATATACTCATCGCACGTACTTTTAGGGCTTTTGGAATGGGATAAAGCCCTTATCAGGTAGTAGTCTTTGTTTTATTGATCCATGGCATGTGGACCATGGTTTTTGTATAGATGAATTGCATATAAGAATATGTAATTCTTTGTAAAGAAAGTTAGTAGAATATTAAGCATAGAAGCATAAGTGAATCTATGTTTTTGCAATTATAGTCTATAGTTTTGGAAAATTCTCCACAACTAAGTGTGCGGAGACCTTGAAGATTTGAAGATTCAGGGAACTGAATGTAGTTGAAGATTTGTTTAATAAAGAAGAATATTTAGCAAAGTATTGTGCCATTGTATATGTTATTTGTATATTGTTATGTATCTGATTATGTATGCTTTTCACCAGATTATGCGAAGACCTGTAAGATATACTATTATGTGTTAGAGTTTATGTATTTCTGTAAACTAATTATATATGTGAAGTTATAAGGTTGATAAAAAGTAGAAGTAAATACATGGCACCACTTCGCAAATATCCCTTCGGTTATGGAAACCTAGTTCTGCAACCTCCCATAAATGCTTCAGGTGAGACTGTGACCTGCTTGCAGGTCATTGCCAAAAGGTCCATTAGTTGAGGGTTTTGTTGGTGCGTAGAACAATATGAACCTGGGTCAAGCTCCCTCAAACCAACAAATGGTTCTGTTGTCGAGACCAAGATCTACTTAAGGGATATGTTTTGGCCCTCATCAAAGAAAGAACTCCAGGAGTGGGTTGAACAAAAAGAAAGGGAATTTTGTGTTGGGTTGTGTTATATTCTTTCCATGACTAACCTACGTAGTGAACCAGGGGGTTAGAGGGGGGGCGGAGCCCCCTTCGCCGCGCCGATTGCGCAGCGGGGGGTCACAAGGGGGGCGGCAACCCCCCTGTCCAGGGGGGTTTGAGGGGGCGGGTAGCCCCCTCTAACAGGGTTCGGGGCAGCGCCCCGAGAAAAAAAAATTTCGACCCTATATTAGGTTGGGGGAACCTACCTATGGTTTTTCGGTCCACAGTTTTGGACGCGTTGGTTTTCGGTCCATGGTATTGGATGCTTCGGCATGTATAAATATGTATTGTAACATTGAAAGGAACATAATGAAAAATCAAGCTGGTAGTCTCCGTTTTGAGATCCAGTGGGAAATCTCTGTGTATATGTGTTTTATGTGTTATGCTCTCGCATTTTTATTTTTCCTGTGATTTAGAATTCGTATGCAGGTAATTTCTGTATGGGGTTAAAACCTACAATTTGCAGAAAAAGAGAACAAAAACCTGCATTTATCTACTGAAGCTTGGTTGCAGAGATATATCCTCGAAGATCAATACAAGATTTTCTTTGGTTCATTCCACATTGAATTGCTTGAGTGGATAGCTAAGTTAGTTGAGCATAAGAACTCTTTCAAAGGTGAAAAACCTAAGGAGTGGAACCCTGATTTGATATCGCGGCTCAACAGAATTGATAATAGTATCTCAAGGGTTGTTGATTTTTGGATCTATAGCATTTTGGGAGGATTTATCACTGAGTTCATGATCGACCAAATCATGTCCTATAGTGAAGTTGAACGAATATTCTTCAAAGTACCACCAGGTAAGTTCTTAAATTCTCTTAAGCTCTGGATTAAGATGTTATTGTGTGAAAAAATGATTTTGCGGATGTGATCAGATTAATGTTTGGGAAAAGAATAAATAAGTCAGAACCAGGAGCTACGTGAAGTGGAAAATGATATAGAATAGATATGAAGGATTTTATTGAGGCTGACTATAGCCCTCTATTGGGATCTGAGAATGAAGAAGAAATAAGTAACCCTACAACCCCGCGATATTCCCCCACCCATCCTGAAAGTGCCTCGAAGTCAAGGTCTGAAAAGAATCAGGGCATATTTAGGATTCCCCATCCATCCACCCCCCTCACACCCAATCCCCCTCCCCATACTTCCCCTACAACTCCACCTCAACACCCCTCTCCACCTAGCCCCCCAAGAAGAAGAATGGTTGATGACACTAAGCTACCTGTCTTTAGAGAACTGGGAATAGAGGACCCTAACCAGTTTTGGTTCGTAGTTGATGCAGTATGGATGGAAAGACAGATTAATAATGATGATTTAAATAAAGTGCCCCTCGTCACATCGCTGAGGGATATGGCATTGACATGGTATATGAGATACTTCACGAGTAAGTGGAATGCTACATTTGATGAAATCAAGAAAGCCCTGGTACCAGAGTTCAAGAAGCCAAAATTAGAATCGCAATGTATCATAGAGATAAAAGAGATCAAGCAAGCACTGATTGAATCTATGTGGGAAATGGATCAATGGTTCAAGGTGTTGATCGGTCAAGTGAGCTTTGAGATACCCCGCAGCAACATAAGGAATGGTTCATAGCCGCGTTATTTCTACATATTAGGTTACCATTAACACAGCAGAAGATCGCGACACAAGTTGAAGCATTGGAGATTGTGATGAAGTAGGAAGCTTCGTCGGTTGGAGATACTCACGTGGGAGTACAACAGATATAAAATCAGCTAGCTACATTGACCCTGGAGTTTAGGAGCTGAAGAAGGGTAAAGGGGTCACACCAAAAAGATAAAAAGTGTGGTGTATGAAATGTAAAGAAGAAGGTCATTATAAGGATCAATGCCTCATATTCAGAGATTATATTGCAAGTGGAGCGCCTAATCCAATAAATACGGGTCTATGGTGTGACATTTGTAGGACACAAGGCTAGCATTGCTCTGAAGACTAATATCTATTACAAAAATATATACAGACCCTGAAGCAGTTTTTTTGTAACTTTTGTAGATCAATAGACAATGATGAGAAAAATTGCCCAAGGTTATGACTTAATGATGGAGCACATTGTTGATAGTTATAGACTGCAAGTTGAAGGAAACACACATGAAGAGCAAGGCCAGCATGTTGGATGAGGAGGATTTCAAGGATGAGGATGAGGACAAGGATGAGGAGCTAGTCAAGGACGATGCCAGATTATCTACTATAAATATGGACAAGAAGGGCACTTCACGAGAGGCTGTCAGAACCCGACGACAACCTGCAATTACGGTAAGTCTTTTGATCATGTAATAAAAGAATGTCTTGTCCTTATTACAAAAATGCAAGAGAAAAGATACCAGCAACCTGTAGAAAATGTCCAAATGATGACCGTTGAGCCAAGAGAAGATCAATCAAGCATTGGCATTGTAACAAGAAGTAGAACCGTGACTGGGAATGATAAGGCAAATGGAAAAAGGAAGTTGAAGCTACATGGATAACAAAAACTACTGAAAAGGCTCCTGCATTTGATGCCTTGAATGAAAAGAAAGCATTCATGGAGGCGAGGTGAAGATTTATGGATGATGGGGCCTCGACCTCTACCGCATAGCCGACTCAAAAGGATAACCGTGAGATTGTATTAGTTGTGACACAGGAGGTGGATATGAATGTCTGAAGTCTTTCTACAGACCTCCATGAAATTGTTGAGGAATCAAAAGGCTGTAGAGGGATTACAGGAACTAATAGACTCTTGTACTTCTAGGAGGTACCACATAGTGAGATGCGTGGAGTGAATAATTTGCATAGACAAAAGAAGAGAAGAGGGAAAGAAATGAGGCTTACAGCACAAATTGGAGAGTATGACATGGTTCAGGTTATCTTAGATCTGGGCTCTGGTGCCAATGTCTTTCCAAGGCAAACTTGGGAATCGAAGGGTAAGTCGAAGCTACAATGGTCTACTATTCAGCTGAAGATGGAAAATCAAAAAAAAATCTTACCCCTAAGAAGGTTTTCTAATGTCACAGTGAACATTGACAGAGTGTGCACTACGACTGACTTCGAAGTGATTGAGATAGTAGATGATAGTAATCCTTACAACTCAATGCTTGGATTAGATTGGGAGTTTTCCAACATGGTTATAATTAATCTGAAGAAAAGGAAAATGATATTCGAAAGAAATAATATGAGGTTTATTGTTCCATTGGATCCATAAGAAGGGGCTAGGTATACACAACTTGTCAAAGAGGAATATAACATGGATGACATTGATAATATATATCATATCACAATGAAGGAAGAGGAGTGGATCAATCCCACTACAGATGGGAAAATAACTTGGGAGAAAGATCGTTCCTGAACTTCGGATTCAAAAGACAAATTGGAGAACTGGCAGAACAGATTGCATGAAGTGTTTACAAGGCGATGTGCAAGGATCACTAAAGTAGTATGCTACATGACAACTGAGGAACGTGACTTACCTTTATATGATGGTTTGGGTGATGTGAATACTTTCTTTAAAGATTATGAAAGATGGGTATGAGAATGTCAGAGACTGTTAACTCTGGATCAAATGATGAGGGCTACACCTGATAGATGGTGGGGTACGCATAAGAAGAATATAGGAGATTGGAATGAATGTAGAAGGCTGATGTGGGTAAGATTTGGACAAGTATAAACATAGCCTACAAGCAAGTATGATGGCTAGAATCATCCTAGGGACCACATACAGCTTTGTATGGTAGCATGGGGAGAAATTTCGCTAGAATAATAGGTGCATGGGTTCATCCATACCCTGGAAACAATCTCTCAGAACTAGTATTTGGAAACTGAAATTCAACATGGCGCTACTAGCTGGGCAGAAATGGTGATGGATTTGTGATGAAATTCAGATTTGTAGATGATTGTCCACATATAGATGCATCTCTGAATATAGTTAAGAAGAACATTTTTGAAAATAAAGTTCCAGTTATCTGACAACCTAATCGGGTTGCGCGGATCCAAAATGTGATGGAATGTTATAACCTCACTGCAGAAGAGGACGGAGATCCTCGCAACATTGATATCAAAGAGTCAGAAGGACATCGCGAAGTGCATGATAGAGATGCTATATACAATGCAGCCAATGAAAACGAAGAAAGTAAATATAGGGACAGAAGTTGAACTGAAGTATGCAACCATAGGAGATTACTGGGACGATGACACTATCAGCAAGATAACAGATTTGTTGCATGAATACCAAGAGTTGTTTCCCACTAAATTTCCAGACATGATATGCATCATAGGGGATTTGGGAGTTATGAGGATTCCGCTAAAGCCTGATGCGAAGCCTATCCTTATAGACTTACCCAAATATAAGGAGAAGGTAAAAGAATAATTGGACAAGATGTTAGTCATGGGTATAATTGAACCCATAGAAGAGTCTAAATGGGTAAGTCCCATGGTCATTTAGGAGAAGAACGCAAAAGGGGAAATTAGAATCTGTGTGGACTTGAGGAAGTTGAATGATACATTCCTGCATGACCCTTTTCCCACCCCATTTATAGACGAAGTGTTGGATAATGTAGGAGGACAAGAGGTTTACACTTTTACAAATGGCTTCTCAGGGTATCACCAAATCAAAATTGCACCAGAAGATAGACATAAGACAATGTTTTCCATAGAATGGGGGTCCTATCAATACATAGTGATGTCATCTGGGTTGAAAAATGTGCCTAATATTTTCTCTAGAGTTGTAATTTCATCTTTAAAAGAGTACATACACACATTTCTGGAAGTTTACTTTGACGATTCGATAGTATTTGGGCTATTAAAGAAGCATGTGGCGAGCTTGAGGTTGATGTTGGATACATGTAGGCAGTATTAGATATCGTTAAACATGAAGAAGTGCATATTTTTCACACCATTTGGAATATTGTTGGGACATGTGGTTTGTAAACAAGGATTGATGGTAAATCCAATGAAGATCGCAGTCATTGTGAACCTGCCAGCACCAAAAACATTATGACAATTGTGTTCTATGTTAGGACACATGGGTTACTACAAGAAGTTAATTAAAGGGTATGAGTAGATAATTGCGTTGATGGAGAAGTTGTTGAAGAAGGATGTGACCTTATAGTGGGGTGAAGAATGTCAGAAGAGCTTGGACATGCTAAAAGAAAAAAAGGTAATTGCGCCAATTTTAGTTTTTCCGAACTGGAAGAAAGAATTCCATGTGCATGTTGATGCATCTTGCATAGCTTTGGGAGTACTACTAGTGCAAGCAGAAGCAGGGGATATTGATCATCCCATTTCATTTGCAAGCAAGAAGTTGTCTAAGGCATAAAATAATTACAGCACGACATAAAGGGAGGGGTTAGCCATGGTGTATGCAATGCAAAAGTTTAGACACTACTTGTTGGGAGCACATTTTAAAATGTTCACAGATCATTCTGCACTGAAGTACTTGGTGAATAAGCCTATTTTGGGAGGGAATATTTGTTGATGGTTGTTATTATTCCAAGAATATGACTTCGAAGTTATAGTAAAGTCGGGAAGATGGAATGTTGGGTCTAATCAACTATCCAAGATAGAGACAAGAGAAGAACCTACGAATATTGAAGATAATTTTCCCGATGCATAGTTGTTTGCAATTAAAGTCTTAGATGATCACTTCACAGATATTATTTAATTTTTTTCCACAGGAATGGCGCTCGCAGGGTACACTACAAAGAAAAATAAGGAATTGGTGGTTCGAGCAGCTGATTTTTTGTTTATTGTGGGACACTTGTATAAAATGGGACCAGATGAAGTATTGCACAGATATGTCCCTAAACATGAAAGACGGAACATTCTGATGGAATCTCATGGAGAAGTCGCAAGTGGGAATTATGCAGGAAAAGATATTGTGTGGAAGATTCTAAGAGCCAGATTATGGTGGCCTGTAGTACATAAGGATGTGAAGGACTATTGCCAAGCATGTGATGTATGTCAAAGGATAGGAAAGCCATCTAGAAGAGATGAAATGCCCCTAGTACCACAAGTGACTTTACAGGCTTTTGAAAAATGGTAAATTGACTTTGTTGGACTGATCAGTCGACTAGGGAAAAAGACTGGTGCAAGATATATCATCACCACATAAATTATTTGACAATATGGGCTAGGGCAAAGCCAGTGAAGGATTGCATTGTAGAAACCACTGTGAATTTTATCTTTGAATGCATATTGTCCAGATTTGGTTGTCCGAAGATCTTGATAAGCGATTGAGGGACACTCTTTTTGAATAAGACGATTGAAGCACCGACTGAAGAATTTCAGGTTTACCATCAGAATATCGCTCCCTATCATCCTCAGGAAAATGGGATAGTGGAAGCTTTCAATAAGATTTTGGAGAATGCATTGACCAAGGTGTGCAACGTAGAAAGAGATGAGTGGAGTTTGAGGATTCCAGTAGTGTTGTGGGCTTACAAAATGATATTGAAGAAATTCATTGGGCATAGACCTTTCAAGTTGGTATATGAACAAGAAGTAGTTATGCCAATGGAATGCATTGTGCCAAGTCTGAGAATCACAACTGTCACAGATATGGCAAACCCTGACATGATGAAGGAACAAATGTTGCAGATACTAGCTTTAGAAGAAGATAGATTCATAGCAGGATTCCATCAGCAAGTGCAGAAAGCAAGGGAGAAAGCCTGGCATGACAGGCATATCAAGAATAAGATATTTCAAGAAGTGGAACTTGTATTATTATACGACAGTAAGTTCCCAAATTTCCTAGGGAAATTCAAGACACATTGGTTGGGGCCATGTATCGTCAAGAAAATTACATATGGTGGTGATGTCCATCTCGCGAATTTGAATGATCAGATGATTCCAGGATGAGTGAATGATAGTAGATTGAAGATATACAGGGATGACTATGTCCCTGGAGCTTCGCACTGAAAAATGAAGGAAAGAAAGTCTTAGTGCCACCTGCGATTGAAAGTGGGCATGGGACTATAAACTACTTTATAGGAAGGGACTTCGTAGTGTAGGTTTTTTAACCCCGTACAGAAATTACCTGCATACGAATTCTAAATCATAGGAAAAAATAAAAATGTGAGAGCATAACACATAAAACACATTTACACAAAGATTTCCCACTGGATCCCAAAACCAGGACTAGCATCTTGATTTTTCATTATATTCCTTTCAATGTTACAATACATATTTATACATGTCGAAGCATCCAATACCATGGACCGAAAAACCATCACATCCAATAACACGGACCAAAAAACCATCGCATCCAATACCATGGACCAAAAACCATCGCATCCAAAAAACATGTGCAAAAATCATGCACAAAACCATAGGTGGGTCCGCCCAACCTAACATAGGGTCAAAAACCAAAATTTTCGGGGGCGCTGCCCCGGACCTCATAAAGTGGGGTTACAAGTACCCCTCAAACCCCCTATTAACTATATGGAAAGAATATAACACAACCCAACAATCTCCCACTTGTTGTTTTCTTTCCACAGGGGGCCACAGGAGAGCTTAGTCATTTTTCCAGCCCTGAAACACCCATTGTTTCTCTACACCAAGAGAACTTCTCAGAGCTAAAATATTTTGTCAATGCATCTGCAGTATTCTTCAAAGTGTCCACCTTTACCAGCAACACCTTTTTGTCTTCTATCATATCCCTCACAAAGTGATACTGAACATCAATGTGCTTTGTCTTTGAATGATAAGCAGGGTTCTTTGCCAAGAAAAATTGCACTTTGGCTGTCACAGTCTATCCTTATAGCTCCCTGTACTAACCCCATACTTGAACACAATCTCTCAACCAAACTGCTTCCTTGCTTGCATGAGTGGCTGCCATGTATTCTGCCTCTGTAGTTGATAGTGCCACTACAGATTGTTTCTTACTCTTCCAACTGACTGCACCTCCAAATAGGTTAAACACATACCCACTTGTAGATCTTCTCTGATCCAGATCTCCAGCCCAGTCTGCATCAACAAAGCCACGGATATCCAACACTCTGTCCAATCCTGGTCTTCCTTGGTAGCACAAACCATAATCACTAGTGCCACGCAAAATACCTGAAAACTCACTTCACTGCTGTCCAGTGCTCCTTCTTTGGTTTTGACATAAACCTGCTCAATACTCCCACTGCATGTGCAATGTCTAGTCTAGTACAGACCATGGCCTACATCAAGCTACCGACTGCCCTTGCATATGGAACACGGGACATGTCCTCTTCCTCTTCTTGTGTCTTGGGACACTGTTCAGCAGATAACCTCACACCTACAGGAATAGGAACCTTCACCGGTTTACTATCCTGCATATTAAACCTCTGCAATATTGTCTCGACATACTTCCTCTGGTTTAACCAGAGCTTCCTCTTTGACCGATCTCTTTTAATTTCCATGCCCAAAATATAGTTTGCAGCACCGAGATCTTTCATGTCGAATTTGGAGGACAATTGGGTCTTCAAATCCTGGATAATTTCTTTGTCATTTTCCAACCAACAACATATCATCCACATACAAGACCAGATAAATAACACGGTCACCAATTAATTTAAAATACACACAATGATCTGCTTTGCTTCTGGTGAAGCCAAGTCCCCGTATCAATTTCTTTCTGATACCAATCCTTGGAGTGACTGTTTTAAACCCATACAGACAACTTCTTTAAACTTTGCATACTAATTTCTTTCTTACCCTTCACCGCAAAGCCCTCAGGTTGCTTCATGTAGATGTCCTCTTACAAATCCCATGAAGAAATGTTTGTCTTCCACATCATCTGTTCTACCTAAATCAAAAGCAGCAGCAACAGATAAAAGTAATCTATAGAAGTTACCTTGGCAACAGGAGAAAAAATATCACCAAAATCAATTCCCGGCACCTGGGAATAACCTTTTGCTACCAACCGAGCTTTGTATTTTTCCACCTTCCCTTCTGCATTTGTCTTCTTCTTGAACACCCATTTGCTGCCAATGGGTTTCCTTCCAGCCGGCAACTCCACTAGATC
>APFE030193005.1:0-15651 GCA_000404065.3 Pinus taeda
CGGCCGAGTCATCAATGACCCGGCCGAGTCAGGCAATGACTCGGCCGACCCGGCCGGGTCCTGCAAAAAAACGGCCGAGTCAGGCATGAACATCACTTTTTGTTTAAAAGTTGATCTAGTTCAGTGTTTTGGAGGGCCTGGTTTATTGATTGACTAGTTATTGAGGGTGTGTTCTTGCTAGGAAGTCCTCTGCCAATGCAGTGGTAGTTGAATGTTTGTCCTCAATGGAGCTTAGATTTTTTCTTCTGCTAAAAGAGCTTTCAGAGGATGACCTACTATACAGGCTAGGTGCCTTGCTAATACTTGCATTGTTATGTATCTTATTAATAAATTATACTTGTCTATTTGCCTCATTCCTCTGAACAAGCCTACGGAAAAATGAGAAGAATCTATGCTTTATTGCTGTAAACATGCAAGGCATCACGTGTGAATACCATCCACATCCATCATTGCAAGTTTCATGATTTTACATTTTAGATGAAAATTCTTTTTAAATATTATCTGGTGTTAAGACCTTTGAAGGTCACTTTTGTGACTTGTCTTCTGAAAAACTTGTAATGAAAGGGGACAACTAAGGATTACAGTGCCCCATTGTTGAAGTTGCGATCTCTAGTTTGTTATCTGTTACTTAGTTATGAATCTCATGTTTAGGGATGGCTAAGGTGGTATTTGATCTTATGTACATGTTATGTACCCTTAAAATCATGGAGCATCACACATTTAGCGTCATTATATGGAAAAAATTTAAACAGACAATGACTATAATATGTTAGAAATTACATGTACAGCAATGTATCGCTGGGATCATGATTGTATTAATGCATTGTGCTTTTGCCGAAGTACCCATACTCAGAATCAGATCAGACTCAAAATGTGTTGTTGAAATTCTGAATCCCTAAGAATGTCTTCAACATCGGTCCCTACTTTTGTGGAACTCCCTTCTCGAGGGATTCCCCTTGAAGGTCCTACACTGGAGTCATCCATCGTTGGTGCTTAAATGGTGCTTTAAGTCCATCTAGTTGAAGTCGTTTGTAATATTCCAAAGGAAAAATACAGTAGACAACTAAAGCAAAGAACTAGATACAACTATAGAATTCATAAATGCACAACCATACACATTAAACACTGAGCCTACTTTGATCATATGTTGTCTTCCATCTATATTATAATGTTGTGTGTTTGGAAACATGAATGAAAATCTTTAAAATTATGTTTAAAATCTTTAAAATTATGTTTTTAAAAAAACTAAATATTTAATGTATTTTTTACAACGACCGAGTCATTGAAAACGAGTCGGCCGAGTCATTACCGAGTCGGAGTCGGAGTCGGAGTCATTGCTCGGCCGAGTCGGAGTCTTAAAACATTGAGTTAAATAAGGTTTAGGAGAGGGGAATGGACCCCAAAGACCAACTAAACAAAAACTAAAGTGCTTTGGAGTCCCCCACACTAAACAATTAATAAAAAAACCGCTTCTTTTTGTTGTTGTTGTTAGACAACTCAACTGGCTCGGTATTAACCCGGTTAGACGAACCGTTTCCTAGTCCGGGTCGATGTTTGGAGGCTTGGCTCGGACCAACTCAGCCGAGTCAGTTCCGAGCCGACCGTTTTTAAAAACAATGATCCAAACCATTGCTTGAAGGTTGTGGATGATAGACCTCTCATACTGAACACCTTCTGAGGACAACCTCTTTTTGACAGGTGCAGACCCTCTCATTTGCAAAAGTAAGAGGGAGTTGGATTCCAGATTTGGAATGGTGAACAACAAGCCCGCGACTACCTCGATGGAGCTTAACTTTCAGAAGTTATGTGCTAGGGATATCGGACTTGATCTAGGAAATGCCTCTGACTTTCATAAACTTATTCACATTGATTTTCTTGGTGAACTTCCGTCCGGACATATGTTTTGCAGTTATCATGATGAGTTCATATATGGTTGAGCCTCATTGAATTGGTGCCAAGAATCTTCTTAGATATCTTCGGGGCACAATCACTCATGGATTGAGATAAACTGCCGTAAATGTGAAGTTGCATGATTATTCGAATGCTGACTGGGCAGGTAGTGTAGAGGATCGCAGAAGTAGTTCTGAGCGCTGGTTCTCTTTGGATTTTGCTTCGATATCATGGATGAGTAGGAAGCAGAAGTCGGTTGCTATAAGCACCACTAAGATTGAATACATAGCTATGAGTATGATCTCGTGTGAAGCTACCTGGTTGTGGAAGCTCTTCAGTGAGCAGTTTGTACACATGAAGGATACCACCGTGACCCTTTGTGTCAACCGGGGGGGATTCGATTGTTGAGGAATCCTGTATTCTATGATTGCTCTAGCATATAGACATAAGATACTACCTTATCTAGGATATGGTACGTCGATGAGTGAGGAGGCCTTATCGCATTGAGACTGATGTACAGGTTGTAGACATTCTGTCAAAGCCCCGGGGAAAGGTGAAATTTGTGACTTTCCTGAACGACTTGGAGTCGTTGAGAGACCCTCGTATGAGGGTCTTGTATGTTGCATGCATTGAGCTCTGGGAGCTCCGGGGAGCTTGGGGTACCTACTGGAGCAACAAGCGACCATAAGGTGACTCACCCTCCCCTAATGGTGCGATGTGTACAGGGTGAATGGCTCAGCCTTCCCCTGTGATACACTGTGGCGACTTAGGGACAAGATGAGTGGTTCTCTTGTCGAGGCATCCTACCCATGCAGTTTGGGACTCATGGGACGTACCTCTCATCTGGCCAATGAGCAGGGAAATGGGGTTAGGGACCATAGTAGTACTATTGGTGGAGGCATCGTTGTATCTACTGTACTCCCTATGCCAGGATGACCTCCATTGATCTGGGATCAATATGAGTGGTTTGAGGCACTCTCTTGTGATATTGATCTGGGATCAATAAAGCTGACTTCGGGTCAGGAAGAGTGATATGACTTACTCTCTCGGAACTAATATGGGATCAGTAAGAGTGGTATGACACACTCTCTTCAAATGGAATTGACTTCGGGTCAGTAGAGAATGGTATGAGACATTCTCGATCAATTCTTCTTCTTCATGGTTTAGTAGAGTAGAGTAGAGCTCAACAGAGCAAAGTAAAGCAGAGCAGAGTAGTGCAAGGCACTGATGGCAGAGATAGTACAATCAGACAGATGGATCAGTGGGTGGAGTTCTCCCTAGTTGAGAGGGAGTGTTAAAATTGGCAACTAGGGCCAAACTCCTTGTGGGTCATCTTCCAAACTCCTTGTGGGTCATCTTATTTATGGCAGCTGATATTTTTCTTGGATCCCTCTCATCAAGAGGTGTAGGATTGATCTAAAGATCATCCGATTCCGATAAGTATTCATGGAGTTATGAATTTATTTGTGTTATATGACAATTCGTCAAGGTCGGCCAACAACCAATAACCCACACATGTGCTCAACGTTTTAGTATAAAAGGAGATGACTTGAGAGTCATTTCACACACACTTCTCTCTTGATTTCTCTCCACTTGTTTTGGGTTTTAGTGTGAGAGAAATTTAGGAGGAAGTAGCCCTAAGACGTAGGAGGAAAGGAGGCTTAACAATCAACCCTAGCCGCAGTCCTAGCCCTAGCTTCTATGCATAACCTAGCCATAGTCTAGAAGAAGAAATACACAACCCTAATCTAGAGGATGCAATCATGAAGAGAAGCCCTAACATTTTCAAGGAGTCCTAACCTATATGCTGGTCTCTACGCAGTCAAGAAGGAGGCCTATAGCCCTATACGCTGGTCCCTATAAAGATGCAGTCAAGGAGGATAATAGCATGCCCTAGCCACAACATTAGGAGGCTGCCCTAGACAACATGGAAGGGTTGTGTGGACAACGTATCTCTGATGTAAGTTTAAGGGCTAAACGCAGTTAGTTTAAGGCCTGTTTCAGGGTGAAGGAGGGCCGAGTTCCCTTGATGGAAGAGCCGCAGTCACAAGACTGATTTGAGGGCACTTTGGAGGAGTGTAGATCCATGGAAGGGCAACTGCAACCCTACACAATCTTGTTGTAGGGTGTCGCAGTAATTACAGGCAGGCCGAGGTTGTTAAAGAGGGCTAGACTGCCCAGAACCACAGTAAGAAGGGTCAACTTGCTAACAAAGGGCAACTGCACTTTTAGATATGGGACTATAATGATGCCCTAACTAGGCCTACGTGGCAGCATTTGAGTGGACCTTGAACAATGAGCTGTAGCATGCATCAGATGATATTTTGGCAATGAGGATGCTAATGGATGAGGGTCCTAAGACATGGTACAACAACATGCTGGGACAACAATGACATTGTATAACAGTGCTAGTAAATGGGACAACTGGGCTACATGGTGTTGCTAAGACACATGGGACAATAGCAAGGTATGGCAAGAGTATTGGGACAACAACAAGGTATAACAAGTTGTGATGGGACAACAACAAAACAATGGGACAACAAACAAACATGGAATGGCCATGTCACTAACAGTGGGACAACAATATGCTACATAGGACAACAGTGGCTAGCATGGTACAACAATGGCACATGGGACAACGCTGCAACATAAGGTCCAGCATTGTGATGATGGGTGCAGCATGGTGCAATGTGGTGAGGTGCAGCATGATGACGAGATACAGCACAATGATAGGTGAATGAGTCAACTTGGAGAATTAGTTGAAGCGACATGTTTTCAACTGATCTCATATATCATCTTCTTAGACATGATCTCTGCTCTTATCTAGATAAGCCAAAGTGTTGACTTCTGTTGTAAATGTACTATCTCTCTCTCTCTCTTGCTGAACTATTGAAGAACATATTAGAATAATTGATCAAGGGTTTCCCCATATTGGGGTTTGTCCTTGGCTAGTGCCACATCTTATGTCCTCTTGTCTTGGCTTGTCTTCTGTGATTTATGTTTATGTTCTATCTGCAGTTTACTTTAATGCTGATGTGATTGCTAATCTGGAAAAGATATTGAGCTAACTGTGAAAATTGAAATAAATTGCTCCAAGCATAGAACATATCTAAAATTAACATGCATGCCTTTCCTGCACTAAAGCGCAACTAGAAACAACCCATACAGATCTGTCTTAGCCCATGGACAACCTTAACCAAATGCTATCACCTACAACTCCTCCTATGTTGTCTAGGGCGAACTTCTTCAAGCTGATCTTTCTCCTTTTCTGTTGCGGCTAGGCTTCTCTGTCCACTGAGTTTTATTTAGAGGATGTGTTGCCCAAGATGGATGATCAAAATGACTCCAGTCCGTCCTCAATATATAGCCTTTAAGGTCTCCTACAAATTACATGAAGAGACATGTCTTTTGGATTTTACTTCAAGTCGACCTACTTGAAAAATCCAATAATAATTATGTCAACTTCAAAATTTAGTTTCTCCCAAACGACAACTCGGATTCAGAAAATTTTTGATGCGTTGGGATCGTCTTTCTAAGCACTATCATCCTCATCCATCACATGCTGTGAATCCATCATGGTTTTACCCCAAAACACGATGGGTGCCAAAACCCCATAATTGGGTTCCAAGCCCACAAGCTGCCCTTGTGGCACTTTGCTCTCCAAACCTTGAACCCTAGGGCTTGGAGTACCTCCCAAGCTACACAATTCAACAGACCCCACTATGTACAAACAATTGATAGGATCCTTAATGTTTTTGGTTAACACCAGACTAGACATTTGCTTTGTTGTTAGCTCCTTGAGTCAGTATATGGTCAAGCCCAGATAGATACAATGGAATGCGACAAAGCATATTTTGTGATATTTGCGCAGTACCATTGAATATGGTTTGAGATATGTCTTAGATAGTGAAGTTACAGGGATTCACTGATTCATATTGGGCCAAAATTGCAGAAGACAGGAAGAGTACATCAGGGTGCTACTTCCCTTTGAGATTTGCTTTGATATCTTGGTTTAGTAGAAAAAAAACCTCAATGGTTCTCAACACAACATAGGTTCGATACATCTTAGCCAGTGCCACAAGTCAAGAAGTAGTATGGCTTCGAAAGCTACTTGTGGATTATTTGATCAAGAACTTGTGATATTTTGTGATAATCAAAGCTTTGTCAAGCTTTCAAAAATCTAGTTTTTCATGACAGGTTGAAGCATATTGAGATCAAATACCATTTCATTTGAGACTTGGTACAGAGATGAGCAGTGGAGCTCTTGCATATATTGAATGATGAACAAATTGCATATATTCTTACTAAGCCTCTATCTAGAATGAAGTTTGTGTACTTCAGAGGCAAGCTTGGTGTAGTTCAAAATGCCTCTTTCATTGAGAGGGAGGGTTGATGTCTTCACAAAATTTGATAACCATCTCCTAAGCCTAAATGACGTGATTGCTAGAAGGACTTGGTTGGGTCATAAAGGACTTTGACCAGGGGAGATGGATGCATTCACCTAAGCCAGAAGGACTTTGCTAGGTCATGAAGGACCTTGACAAGAGGTGAATGACCCCAGGGCAAATTATAGGATTGGAAAGATCTTCTCCTAGAAGCCAAAAGGACTTGGTTTCCCGAAGGACTTGGCTAGGTCATAAGGGACTTTTGACCAAAGGGAGATATATGTAGTTCGCTTTAAGCCATAAAAGACTTTGGGTGGGTGAATGGTCCAAGGGAAAACTCTCTCCTGAGAAGCCAAAAGGACTTGGCTAGGTCATAAAGGACTTGGCTAGGTCATAAAGGACTTTGACCATAGGAGATTGATTCATTTGCCTTAGGTGTCATAAATGACTTTGAGAAAAGAGCCTTGGTGTTCAAGGATGGAGTGACCTATAAAATCGTGCAAGTTATAAGTCCCTTTGTCCACTCCATTTGAATCTATAGACATCAATGTGACAAACTTTTCTTAAGAACGGGAATTTCTAGCTAAGGGGAAATTTGTTGTAGGAGAAAACCTCTCTCGCTAAGAGGGATTGTTGATTTTTGTGTAGGATTGGGAGGTATTACTGCGTGCCAAAAGAACCTCCTAAGTCGGCCAAAGAAATTCATGAAGAATTAAAATTGAAAATTAGTAATTCTGGGCTTCATGTAGGCGTGAAGTCACAAGTCCAGCCCCACAAGATGAAGGGGTGTGAATTGTGGTCAAAAGTCACTCCACTTTGACCAATATAAATACATGAGAGTCTCCTCAACCATGACCAATTTGATCACAACAACACATCATCTAATCTAATGCGCATGCATGAAGAAAGGAGAAGTATAGCTGTTTGACTGATTTCGGAAACTGATGTTGACGATTGTTGACATCCTCTCTTGTCCGAATCTGATTAGCTTTGTTTGACTGAGTATCATGCTACATTTGACTGAGATTTTCGACTGAATTTGACCATGCAAGGAAGCTGTTTTGCCTGCAGTAATCTCAGATTTTAATTGCAGACTTGAAGCACTTTGACTGCAGGCCTTTGACCACAGGTCCAAATTTGACCTGAGACTGAAATTAGGACTGTTGACCAACATTGACTTTTGGTAATTTTTGAAGGTTTGATTGGTCATTACTAGCTGCTATTTGACCAGGTTGTACTGGTTTTTTTGATCTGATTTTTGGTATAGATCCCTAGAATATTTTGGAATATTGTAATTATTGTTGAAGAACAAATTCTCCTAAAAAGAAAAGTTTGCTGGGTTTTTCCCAAGGTTGGGTTTTCTCAGGGTAAATTTGTTGTCTCTTGGTGCCTGGCTATCTCTTAATGATCCTACTGTTACAATTGCATTATTGTTGATGTTTTCTATGTATAATTGCTTAATGATATAAGATAATTTGATTGGAAATCATTGGAAAGTAATTATCAGACTAGAAGATCAGCTCTATTATATTTTATTGTAGAAAATTCAACAATACATTGTCTGTATATCTATAAGCAAGGAATACTTTTTAACTCAATATCATCCAATTATTTTTTAAAGTTTATATAGAAGAAATTATTTCTAACTCCATGCTCAATTATGTTGCTTTATTTTTTTAAGGTTTACAAACACGCACACGAACCTCATGGCAAACCCCAACAAAACCTTACTCGAAGATTTAGAATTTCAACCAAACATATTAGTTGTCGAACTCAAATTGGAGCTTGAACGGTGTGGCATAGTTTACATACTAGTTGAGTCAATCAAATTACTGAATGTGGGATAGAACAAGAAACATATCAAAGTGAAATTAAAGAATAAAAGCATAATATAGTTTAGAGTCGAAGTTAATTTATTAATGCCTATGTTGAATATCTAATTGAACATTATTAATTTGATGTTACTCTAACAACCTCCCTTAATGATCAATCTACCTGCTATCACAAAGTCTCGCCCTTTAGTGTAAAGCGTATCACAAGGGCGTAGACTAGTGTAACATGGAAGTGTTACCATTATCATCCTGGTAATCACTTCCATCATTTTAATGATGAAATCCAACACAAGGGAGGCTTTCTTGGCAACCTCTAGGAATCCTATAGAAAGATGGGACTAAATCTATGGCTTTCTATGTTAGTTACCCAAACATTACACTGCTAAATTAAGCATTCAATTGGTGATATTTATCAAGTGAGAGTAGGCCAAGAGGGTAGCCCAAACCCTATAATAAAAGAAAATGCTATGGATGTGTGAAACTTGTGTGAAAGAATGAAAATCTTCAGTGACATATCAAGTTATAGCAACGTAATTAATCCATCCCTTTAGACAAATAAGCTTGCAATAAATTAGGGGTGAAAATCAAGTTAAACTAGGGTTTTATAAACAATAATTTTCTAAAATGTTAAATTGGCCCATAACAGCCCTAATGATACAAGGTGTCAAGCCCTAGAGGGCTGAAAATTCGGCTGAAAATTCAATTAGCAATGCAATAAATGATAACAAGATGTATTTTGATGAGAAATGCTAACTAAATTCTAGACGTCTAGCTTAATTATGGCTGAAAATTGAGGAAAATTGCATACAAACCCTAATCTAACCCTAAAACAATACAAGAAAAGATATTTTTTATTTTTTGTTTTAAGGGTTGACTGATGGGAGTTAATGCTAGTGTCTACCATTTTTTTGGGGCTTATGGAGTCTAACCATGGACTCTCTTGAAAGAGGATGAAAAGTGGACCTTGGATAAACCGTAGGGCAGTCAAATCCTAAAAGTTTTCCAATAGGATGATATCTCAAGTAGTCCACTACATACTGTAGAGTATTCTCCTACGTCCTTTAACTCATTTGAAAGATAGTATCAAGGGAATATTCTCCACTAGAATCCTTCCAAGGGTTTGCAAGATAGGATTTATTTAAGAAAAATACAATGGAAAATTGTGCTTTGACCACTTAATAAGCACATCCACACTTAATACATTTAATAGACAAATCCGCAATGATTTAGAGTGAACGCTTACTAGGTAAACCAATGCTCATCAATGAAACCCCAGTCATGAATCATCTGTCAAAAGCATCCATAGATCATCTCTCCAAAAAAGCGAATAAGTGATTGATCCATAGCAAATCAGTGAAGAGAGTAGACAAGTAGTAGTAATCCTCCACAAGTAGCATTTATACAAAAGAAGGAGCACCTCCTTTATTTATATGAGGAATCCAAGTGCTTTACCTCTCATTAAGCCTACAAGCCCCTTAAACACAATTATCCATGATACAAGGTGGATAGATCTTATGATAAGTCCTCCAATAATGCCATATGTGAGTGTAGAGGGCTCATAAAGGTGATGCCATCTCCAAAAGGGGGCGTAAATGCTCCAAAACTTAAAAGTCATGTCTTTTCCCTAAAGGTGCAATGTATCACCAAAAGTCATTTCTCCTCTTCAATAGGTCATGTCCCAGCATCAAAAGTGTGCCACCTCATCATCAAATATGCTAGGTTGGCTTAAGCAAGTATTCCATCATAGCAAGTGTGGCAACACATCATATGTGTAACGTCCTCCATCATCATCATGCCATCATCAAGAGAGAGGGCTCCATGACCTCTCCCAAGAGGAGCGCAGTCATTATCAAATGCAACGTCATCAATCCAAGGCACAATGTCATGAAGGCATGCAACGTAGTTCCAAGTTTATTAGTTGTAAATCTGATCCACAATTCTGATCTCGCTATTTGTCAAATGGTTTTGTTGCACCCACAGTGGGAGGATAGGTTCCTTGTGTTCCAGATTTTGGTGATATCCAATTCTTTTTGTTTTATTCTATATGGGATTAGAACTCTCTACTCTCTTATCGTAAATGTTTCAATGATGGCGTCAAGTTTTATTATTGAAATCGAGGTTCAGTACAGTATTTTGTTTGGTCTAGATTATGTTCCTTTTAGTTATTTAATTTCATTCTGGTATTAATTGATTTATTATACTTTTATAGGTGATACTTGCATTGCTGAATGCAAGAATGTCTGCTAAATCTTTTAGACGCTGGTCAGCTGCCCCAGCAAGGCCAGTAATTGCAGCAATGTTATCAAGATTGTCATTGATTGTTCCCCTGGTATTGGAATTGGTCTTCTTGTAACATAACTCCTTTAAAATTCCATTTCAATAAATGTTAGTGTACTAAAGAATGATTGCGTTGTTTCCTTCAGAACACACATGAAGCAGTACATTTTCAGTTGCTTGGAGCAACTCCATTTGTCATTAACTTTGCTGGAAACTTGAAATATGGTAAGTTTACGTTTATCTTTTCATAGATATAAGATAATTTTATTAATATCAACAAATGGCCAAAAAAGTAGTTCAATGGGATGACAACAGTACATCTAGTGTAGGTAGAAAGTGGGAGTTCTAAAGCAACTCTTAGACAATATTGAAAGCATCACAGAAATAGATCTGCAAAGAGTGGTTAGAGTAAAATTATACATTAGGGAATGCGTGCTTTTCTAAAATGGTGAGTCTTTATTTGTACTTTTCAATTTGGTATTATGCAGGTTAACTTATTTTGATTTAAATTTTATATGAATGGAGTCATTTTTTAATACACAATACAAACTAATAAAGGAGTATCTGTGCCACATTGTAAGTACATGATTGCATCACAGGAACATGATACAAGTGTGATATATGCAAGTGAAACACAGAGTAGTGCAATAGAAGTGAGTGTGATACATGCAAGGGAAACTTAGGTGAGGGTGGTGTGGTTGAGTGCATTACAATTGATCATGAGAAAGATGAGTGTGGCAATTATGAGCACAATTGGAGTGATGTGCAATGACTATATAATGGAGAATAGAATCTAGTCTACGTGTAAATCAAGGAAGCACATGATGGTCTGATGGAATTGGAGCATGTGAGATGCATGGGTCGTCAACATAATAGGAATGAGCATGCAATAGGTAGCATGCATGGTGACTACAAATTTCTGCACTTCTAAAAGGATAAAGACGATGAGAAGAAGAAAGCGCTTATAATGATAAATTGTATCAAGATACAAGGCTAAATAAGCATCTAATACAGATGTGCAAAGAAAGCCATAGAGTATCGACAAACTTCAAGAGCCAGAAAGAAAGCATAGTCTGTTCTGCATTAGCCAAAAGGTTGATTGTTACCATAGAGACAGGGTACAAAACTGGTTCAGTGATCATCCCTGCACAAAGTATAGAAGCTAGAAGAGAAGAGAAGAGATGAAGAGAGAATGTTGCTGTTGAAGAAAAAAATCCAACCCTGAAACAAGAGTGACCTCATTTTAATGATCACTGAGGTCAAATTACCCATGCAAGACTCTTCCTCTAATCCATGAGCATTGATGAGTTTGAGTGGAGAAGAGTTATGATTGCTCATTGAATGAGTGGAGTGGAGTACCCATGCATTGAACTCTTCCTGCCTTGTGGGCTTTGATCCACTAGAGATGTGCAATAATGGACTGATGATAGAGAGGAGTGAAGTATTAACTTATTGGAGTTGAAGTGAAGAAGAATATCCATGCGATTTAGATCTCCTGGAGTTCTTTCCCCATGCACCTTGATCCACTTGAGATTCTCTCCAGTGAACTAAGGCTAAGGTGCAGAGAGAGAGGCACATGGTTTGTTGACTAGGTGAGAGTTTGAGTGAAGTAAAGCATGCAAACTAGTCCAGTGGAGATTCTATGGGTTCAACTATTGTTAGGTGGAGAGAGATAAGGAATGTGCTTGGTTAACTCAACCACACACTTAATTATCTCCTCCATGCATGGAGCTTAGTTAAATCAATGCATTCATCCTAGTGGTCTCCATTTGACTAATGTAAGTTTCCAAATAACTCATGGACACACCTAGTTAAAATCAAGTGATTACCACATCATTCTTGTTTTCATGGATGTGTCTGGATCCTGCCACTTTTCCATCCCAAAGGATGCTACATGTCAATCCCCTAGAATTGCCACATGTCACCTTGCTATAAATAGACATTCCAAAATGGCAGCCCCATAAGAAATAGGAAAAAATAGAAAATGTCCAGAACTGCTAAGGGAACCCTACTAAATACAACACACCTAAAAATAGGCACTAGTAAAAATAGGAAATCCTCGCATGTCTATGAAACTATGCTCATCGGACTCAATTTTTCATTGAGGAGTTTGAATATGCGATCAGAACTGACATGCAAGCCCTTGTAAAAAATAATAATGTCTTGTATGTCATCCGAAAATAGACCATTGGAATCATGAGCTTGCAAGGATCTCAGATATACCATCATCTCTGAGATGCAGATCTCCAAACCTTGGCTCCTATAATGAGGAAAACTGCAAAAAATAGCAATCTTGTCCAAAGCTGATGAAAAGCTGTGCAACATCTCTGACTTTGAATGAAGATCATACCATTGAACCAATCCTGCATCTGAACACTGTGGGTACCACCCTTTGATTCAGAAGAGCTGTTTCTAGGATCATATTCTGAACCCTAGAATATCTGAAGTATAATCCTGGATAAAATTCTGAAGCTATGGCTTTGACCTGTGTTGTAGACTGTGCTTGTTACTCACAAGGATTCATTTCTGAAACTCTGAGATCATTATATTAGTTGTCCATTAACCTGCCATGGGTGAGTTTAGCTCACATTGATGCTATTGCAAGAATGTTAACCATAGAAATATGTTGCCGAGTCAAGAAAACAAGTGTTGCCATGATGGCCGGGAAGATAATCATTTATAGCAAGAATATGTCCTAACAATTCAATACTAAAGCAACAAGTTTGACAATGTGGTATGCGATTAAAATTTCTAAGGATGAATCCCTAAATCAAGAACTACAATACAAATAAATGTGATGTGATTCATCTCCTGGAAAAACATGAGGATGTCTTGGACAAAGAAACCCTAGCTCATGCAAGATGCTGATGAATAAGGACGATGAGTTTGTAGAAGGAAGTAAATGATTTCTGCAAGGCAAGGATCTAGAGGGAGCTGACAATCCCCTTCAATGCGCAAAAGTTAAGTACTTTGTGTCTCTCTTCCTTGATTATTATTATTTTTGCTATTAGTTAGCCTCTTTATTGTATGTCTCTCTTACTGAGTTGTAATCATTCTTTCATGTTCTCCTTGTGAGGATTGCGGGTACATTGTGAAGGATTCCAAGGCTCTGGCAACAAATGGAAGTATTTGAAGAACGAAGCATAGTATGTGGCAAGAGGACTCTTCAGGAATGATTCGTCTTTGGGAAAAACATCATGACAAGGTTAGTAGACATTCCATGTAATGTGGAATCAATACTGGTAAAGGGATGAGGGAATGCAATGGGTCAGGGTGCAGGCTCTTTGTGAGATATATAAATAGCTAGATGATTAAATGAAAGCATAGGAATGCAAGTTGGATATGAACTTCAGATAAGATTCATGTAGAATCTCATGGAAAGAAAGTTGGTCATAAAAATATGCTTAGGTATATGGATATATGATGCTTGAGAAAAATAAGATTTGACTTACTTAAGGATGTATAAAGAATTTAAAGAATTTCTCTAGAATATATATAATGATAATTAACTTCTAGTATAGTCCCCAGAAGAAAAAGTTGTAACTTGGTAATCAAGTTCGATCCTTGGGCACTTTGATACATGAAGGAAGTTTCATATGGAGAAGGACCATGAGAATGTTAATGGAATGAGAAGGTCATCATGAGGTAAGTCTGATTTTCATTATTATTGGTTATCTGGTTAACATATTATTGTGCTACCTGGTAGAGTGTTGTAAAGATATATGATGGAAGTTGAGGCAAGTTCAACTGTATGGATGAAGGAGATTGAGGGAATCTCGATATTTGGTACCTGGAAACTTAGAAGTCAAGATATGGACATCATGGGACTAAAAGGTAGCAGTGCGAGAAGATAACCTGGAGGTCAAAGGAAGATCACTTTCAAGAAGAAGCTATGATCAACTTGAAGTTTGGGAAGGCTTAATGTAATGCCTCTATATCAAAGAAGAAAGTGATGAGCAAGAACATTGGCTTGGAACCTGTCACAAGATCGAAGAGAGAAGGTATCTCCATTATACCTTGAAAGAAAGAAAGCTCGATGATGTAGAGGAAAGAGGGAGCCGGGCAGTTATGGAAAACTGGTAGCTAATACTCTTATGAAGACAAGCTGTAAGGCTTGTGACGATGACTTCTCAAATAGAAAGGAAGTCTAGATTTCCTCTGATTTTGAGGAGTAAAGGAGTATCCTTGTATAGGAGCAAGGTTCTATTCTCAAGATTAAAGGAGAATAGGGATGTCCTCTCTGGTTGAGAGGGAGTGATGCTGGACATCACATGTGCATTCTCGTTTTCATGTGTCATGCACTTGACTAGGACTAACAACTATAAGTCTAGGTGAAGGTCATGAAAGGAGAATGGTGGAGGACTAGATAAGCATCTTTGGTTTCCATGAGGAAATAACATCCAAGAAAGGAAAGGGACCAACACTCTTTGAGGATGTGACAGGTATCCAAGAGAAGAGTGGTCGAAGAGGACCGATATTATTTGAGAACTTAGGATTGGAGATCCAAGATAAGAATAGTTCTAAAAGGACATAGCTTGTAGACATCCAGATTGTTAGAATTTCTAAGTTTAACCCGTTAGAAATTCTTTCTGTACTATTTGGTTTATTTCTTCCTACTTGTTTAATTACTTAACAAGTTATTTAACATGTAACTACTGAAAATAAACACAAGTATAGTATCAACATCTACAGATCATCAATTGAAAGAAAACAAGCACACAAGTGACACTGTTATTTTTGGACCTGTTAATTTAACGTATGTTCTATGCTTGAGCAATTTATTTAAATTTTCACAGTTAGCAATCACATCAGCATTAAGATAGAATGCAGATAGAACACAAATATAAATCGTAGAAGACAAGCCAAGACAAGAGGACACAAGATGTGGCGCAAGCCAGGGACAAACCCCACAAAGTATGGGGAAACCCTTGATCAATTCTTCTTTTATGTTCTTCAAAGTTCAGCAGAGAAAGAGCGAGAGAGAGAGATAGTACATTTACAACATAAGTCAACACTTTGTCTTATCTAGATCTAGCATAGATCATTTCGAATAACGATGAGATTAGTTGAAGACATTCTACTTCAACTAATTCTACAAGGTGACGACTTCACCTATCGTAGTGCTGCATCTGGTCCACTTGCTGCACACCACTGCATACTGCACTAATCATGATCATCATCATGCTGTCCATGTCCATGATCTTATAGCTGCCCATGATCTCATCATGCTTCATGCTGCCCATGCTACCCATGATCTCATCATGCTT